>OY992537.1:146695877-146870017 GCA_963921195.1 Pegoplata infirma | reverse complement strand
ACAAACCAAACGGAATATGATGTCAACGACACCCAGTGTTGCCATATATCAAGATTTATCTTTTTTTGCAAGTTTTTTGAGGTGCTAAAAAGATTTTTTTTCTGAAAAAAAGATTTTTGGAAAGGTAAAAACAAAGTTGTATTTTCTAAATAAGCTCAAATTACCTCAGAAATATATATTTTTCTAAATTAAATATTATTTTTTCATTCTACGCTATAGGTACTGTAACTTGTTTTTTATTTTAAAATTGAATTTAAAATACAATTTGTGAGTTTTTTTTACTGATTTTAATACCTTTTTCAAAAAAAAAGTTTTTTTTACAAAAAAAAAAATTTTTTTTCAGAAAAAATAAGATTTTTCAAAAAAATATATGGTAACACTGACGACACCTGACTTAAATTTTCTAGTATAATGGCACTTCCGTTCTAATAAGAAAAGTAATTATCCACAAACCAAACAGATATGGTCAGATATGGTCACAACGGCTCCTAGATTTGATTTCTAATTGTTACCAGTGTAGTAGCAAAGACATACCCCTTTATATTATCTTGCTTTTCCGTTCAAGTAGAAAAAGTAATAGAACTTACGATATTTAAAAAAATTTAAATCAAAGACATATATAACATAGATCAGACATGGGCGATACCAATTACATTTTTTTCAATTACATGTAATTAGTAATTGAGTTTTTCAATTACAATTACATGTAATTTGTAATTGAAAATTTCCATTTACTAATTACATCTAATGTAATTGAAAAAACTCCATTACTAATTACATGTAATTGTAATTGAAAAAACTCAATTACTAATTACATGTAAATGTAATTGAAAAATTCAATTACTAATTACATGTAATTGTAATTGAAAAAACTCAATTATTAATTACATGTAATTGTAATTAAAACGTTCAAATTACAGTGATTTCAATTACATGCAAAAAAAAAAATCTGACAACTGACAAAGTTTTTTTTTTAACAAATGAATAGTGACTGGCGAAATTCAACATCAGAAGCATTTTGGACAAGTTAAGTGATTGCGGTCGATTCTAAATATGATATTTTAAACTAGTGTAAAAAAAAATATAAGTCAAAAATATAGCATAAAAATTTGTGACATAAATATATAATTTGAGTGTATAGTTATGGTGGCAGATTCTAAATTTGAACTTTTATTTTTCCTACCACGTTACCATGGCTTTTATTGGTGACATGTCACAGGCACGTACGCAGGGGGGCCCTGGGGCCCGGGCTTCCCCCAAAATGATTCGATCATATAAAAATTTTAAGACATTGCACTACAAAAAATACGGTTGTTAACAAAAAAAAGGCTCAATATTATTTTTTTTTCTTTTTATCTCTAATCTAACGAAGGTTTTTTTCTTAAAATTTAAAAATATTCAAAAAATACAAAAAAAAACTTTGATTGAAAAAAATGTTGTGCAAACTTTTACGGTTGTAAAGTTATGCATCATGAATGAGATTTTCATGCACTAAAAAATCGAAAATATGCACTAAAAAATAAAAAGTGTGCAATAAAAATCTTGTTTTCATACGAAAAACTTCTTAAAAACAAAAATTAACCCCGAGTTGTAATAGTAACATTTAAAACTTAATGTAAGCAAGATTTTCTTAGAAATTAAACAATCTATAAAAAATTAAAAAGAAAAAAAAAATAATTTTCTTATTTGCAAAATAAATTTTTAAAAATTTGGAAATAGTTTTTGAAACAAATAAATTTTAATTTGTGTTTTTGATAATTTATACACTTAAAAGTTGGAAATATGCACAAAACATTCATTTAAAACCAAAATATGCATTATTACCAAAATATGAAACAACAAATCAATGCCATTTTAAAGCAAATTTCTTGATTCGGAAAGATAATTGGTCGATATCGTTTTTAGACTAGTGACAAAAAACATGCATTTGCATGGAAATCACATCCCTAATCATGAATATTATTTTTATTTTATTTTTAATATTAATATTATTTTTTTGCAAATAATTTTTCGAAACATATGCATTGCAAATTGTGTCGTCTACACTAATTTGAATCTACTTTTGTAATTCCAAGTTTAACCAAATTCAAAAATTTTTAAATCGAATTCTTTGAATCTTAAAATTTTTTACACAAAAATTAATCAAAGTGTTAGTTTTTTTCAAAATATCTAAATTAAACTGGATAATTTTTATCGAAAAAAAATATTGTGAATTTAAGAATTTTCCCTTACAAAAATGTCTCAAAATCTGTAAATTTTCTCATTTGTAAAATGGATAAGAGATTTTTTAAGATCGTAATAATTTTTTTCAGACTTTTTAAATACGAAAAATATTTTAAAATAAAAGAAATTATCTATACAAAAAACGTCTTTATAATCTGAGTATTTTCTTTACGAAAAATGAATCAGAATCAGAAAAATCTATAGGAAAAATGTATCAGAATCTGAGAATTTTTCTATACCAATTTGAGACATTTTTCTACACGAAAAATTTCACAGAGTTTTTTTGTACAAAAAATGTCTTAAAATTTGAGAATTTTCTATACGAAAAATGTTTTAAATCATAAATATAGCAAAAATCTTTCTATGGTTAAAATGTCTTGGAATTTTCAAAAACATGTTTGTTCAAAACATGTAAAACTAAAAAAATTTCCCGCAATTTAAGGAGTGTTTCGTTTAAAAATGTCTCAAAATCTTTGATTTTATTAAGAGAATATGTATCTTAGAATCGGAGAATTTTCTATACCAAAAAATGCTCTTAGAAGTTTTATGCAAAAATATGGCTGTCCCAGAGTTTTGAGTTTTTAAGCGTAAAGTATATTTGAGAATTTTTAATGAAAAGTTGCATAAATTTTCAAAGTCTTTTAAAAAAAAAAAAAATAATTCGATTCCTTTTTTATCTTAAATTTAAAACAAATGTTTTGTTTTCTAAAACTAAAAAAAATGTAGGCTCAAAAACGAAATTAAAAAAAGAAATTTGGGCCCCCCCAAAATAAATTCCTGCATACGTGCCCGACATGTCACCCTTAGTACATGATTTAAAACTAACACGGAAATTATATTATATTTATTTTAATAAAATAATTGAAGGGCTTACTGCAAAAACTTGATAAAGACCCTATGACACTACATTTTTTTTGTATTGATGGAATTTATGTGAACAGTGCAAATATATCACCATAGGAAAGCTGAATAAGTGTGAATAGTAAAAGCATACTAAAAAAAACAGTAAACGTCAAATTTTATTCTTGTGTTATCGATAAATTTGGTTATCAAATGATTGAATGTCAAAAAAAAATGTAAAAATTTTACATTTTTTTTTACATTTACGCATGAATGATATTAAGTGTTGCCAACTTTTCTGTTTTTCATTAAATGAAGCGATTTTTTTGTTTTTTTTACGGTTTTTGGTATTTATTAAGCGGGTTTTTATTTAAATAAAAGTAATCATCACTATTTGTTTGAATATCGGGCGAAATTTTCTAATGGGACCTAAGTCCAAAAATGCTGTGATTATAATCCAATTTGATTGGGTAATTAAAGTAGGTGTTAAAAGTAAACAAAATATTAATAAAGCATTTTCTATTTTCATGAAATTTTAGAGATTTATGTGAATATCGGAATGGTGGTTTGTATGGGGGCTACAAGAAGAACTGGTCCGATTGCTTTAAAATGTGGAATGGTGATTTGTGAATACAAATGCCAAATTTCGAAAGGATACCTATTGTTATTGTTAGAGTCATTTGACTCATATTTTAAGGGGACGTTTGTATGGGGGCTAGGTCAAAACATAGACCGATTTTTGAAAATTTCAATAGCGTCCATCGTTGTGTCAAAAGAAGCTTAAGTTTCAAATTTCAGATAAATCGGTTAAAAATTGCGACCTGTATCGTGCGCACAACGATTACATGGACGGACATCGCTAAATCGACTCAAAAAGTGATACTTGAAGGTGGGTCTAGGACCAATATTTCGGGAAGTTACAAACATCAGCAGAAACTCATTATACCATGTACCACAGAGTGGTGTAGGGTATAAAAATAGTGTTGCCAAAATTGTAATGGTAAGTAGTAGAGTTGTCAACTATTCGGCATATTTCAAAAACCGGTTTTCAAATAGTTAAAAAAACCGCCGTTTTTGAAAAACCGGTTTTCGGTTTTTTTATTTGAAAACCGGTTCGAATAACCGGTTTTTTCGTTTTTTTTTTTAATAAAAATAGTTTAAAAAATTAAAAAAAGGGTTTTATTTGCTTTTAACAAAACAAAAAGAGGAAAAAACAAGAAAATTATAGTCGGTCAAGACCGACCATATAATACCCAACACCAGAGTTTCCCAGAAAATGGGTCCCATGGACCGATTAGATCTATATGTTGTCAAATCTTTAATAAGTGTAAAAAACACTCACAAATCAAATTTTAGTGAAATAGGCTTCTGTTGACAAAAAACCGCTTTTACTGAATATCGACCGAAATTTTCACATGGGGCCTAGATCCAAAAATGGTCCGATGATAAGCAGATTTAATAAGGTACGCGTTTAACATATACAAACAAAATTATAATTATTTTTTTTTTCATGAAATTTGAGAGATTTATGCGAAAATCGGGAAGGTGGTTTGGGGGCTACAAGAAGAACTGGCCCGATTCCTTTAAAATTCGGAATGGTATTTGTAAAGACAAAACACGTTTACTTGCCAAGTTTTTCAATAGGCTTCGTCCTTAGGCCACAAGAGGCTTAAGTTTAAAATTTTAAGTGAATTGGTTAAAAATTGCGACCTGTAAATAAAACTAGGTTGATTAAAAAAATATACCCCGCTTAAAGCGAACTTCGTTTATAACGAACTATTTTTACTGTCCCTCGGAGTTCGTTATAACCGGGTTTGACTGTAATATGTATATGACAATTTTGCTGGCTGGTTGCTTGCTGCTAAATTGTAAAGACCCAAGCAGAAATTGACGACGGTTATAAAAAAAAAAGCGTTCTGAAAGCACTGTAACAAAAAAAGAACGTTCTCAAAACGTTATTTTCGAACGCTTTGCGAGCGTTCTCGAAAAGCGTTCTGAAAGCACTGTAACAAAAAAAAAGCATTCTCAAAACGCTTTATTCGAACGCCTTGAGAGCGTTTTCGAAAAGCGTTTTGAAAGCACTTTATTAACAAAATACATGTTCGTTTCAAAATTAAATGGTTTTAAAGCAGTTTTTGCAAACGTTTTTAATTTAAACAAAATAAGAAAAATGTTTTTATTAAGTAAAAAAATAAATAAAATGATAGTAAACGATGTTAAGAAAATTGTTTTGTCTTCTTAACTCTTGTTTGGATGTGTGCGTGTGAAAAAATAAAATTTATATCAGTTTCCAACTGAATAAAACTGGGACGCTCACAACAAGTAACAAAATAATTTATTTTATCTGCATAATATGGAAATCGGGTGCAAATGACGTGAAAACCACTATTATCACATCCCGAGTAAAAATTTGGATATTGCACCAGATCTATTCAGATCTGGCTAAATATATAATCATATCTTGTAAGATCTGGAAATTGACCCGATCTAATTATATCAGTTTTGATCAGTTCTGATACAAACTGATCAAATTAGATCTCGAAAGATCCGACATTTGTCCCATATATATTCTGATCTCATAAGAATCGATATTGTAGCATATGTACATTGATTTTTGCAAAATTTTTACTGTAAATAATAATTAAAAAGCACATTTTTATTTAAAATGGTTATAAATTTATTTTATTCAATACTTATATGGATAATAATGTTTTAACGTAATAAAAATGATTCTCTCGATGTAAGGCACTGTTTTATCGTTATAATCAAGAAACAAGCGCCTAAGATCGAGTGCCAAGAATCTTTATTGCTACACAAAATCTTAAATTATATCAAGACTAAATGAGTCTTTAAATTTATACAAACACCGGTAATCTGGTTTTTACATATACTCCAAAATCTGAATTTTTCTGGAATTTGGAGTAGATGTAAATACCATTTAAAATATTCGTGGCTATTTGAAAAAAAAACACTTATTTAGTTTTAGACAAACTGATATTTCCTCTATTTTTCTAATTTCAGGGAAAACTTGTGAACTGTTGAGAAAACTTCATTAGCTAAATCTTCAGCTTCATAAAATTCATTTTTTTCCAATTCAATAGCATTTTGACATTTTGAAAAAAATCTGCAAATTGGGAGAAATTTGTTATTCTTTTGTTTATAATTATCGTGTTCATTGCTTTAATACTTACATTAGCGTTTAAAACCTCTTATAGCTGATATCAAATTGGCTTTCCTGTGTTTTTTGATTGAAATAACAAAATTTTTATGTTATTTTTCCAAAATGATATTTTTATTTACATTTTTTTTTTAATTTTGTTATCTTTTATGTTTTTTCTTTTTAAATTTTGTTTTCGTTTTCTTTTGGTACCAAATCTAATAAAAAAAATTACGAAGATTTTAAAAATAGAGGGTGTTCATTAAAAATCGTATTCTAAAAAAGCTTAGTTGTTGATTTTGCTTAAAGTTGATATGGATGTTTACCTTCCATAAGTGACAGATATGATAGAAGACATAACCAGATATAATACAAGATATCGTTATATATAGCAGCAGATCTAACAGATCTGGTTATATATAATTTGATCTTGCGTAAGATATAAATATGTACAATCATATCTCGTTAGATATAATTATATCTAATCATTTTTACTCGGGATGTTTGTTTAGATCGATTTGTACTTTTTTCTACTTTGTTTACAGACCATCTGGTTTTGCAATTTGAAAGCGAAACAGAACAAACCATTTTTACAAAAATTAGCCGCTGGCTGGCTGCAGTAAAGGACAGAATGGGAGGAAGAAAGTCCCTACACTCAAAAAAAAAAGTTTGTAAAATGACATAAAATCCCCGTGATTTTACGGGGCAGGTTTTGTAAAATATGTACTAGCAGGAATCCCCGTACTGTTACGGGGATAATTTGTAAATTGATTTAACAAAAAAATTACGGGGAGAAAGTGTAAATTTACAATTTTTTTTGTAAAATATTATTGTAGACTTACAAAAAAAGTTGTAAATTTACGAAATAAAGTAGAAAATCAAAAAATAAAATTGTAAATTTACAAATTGTTTGGTTTAACTACAGTTTTTTATGGCAAAAAACTTGTATATTTCCAGTAAAAAGTGGTAAATTTACAATTTTTATTGTAAATATACCATTTTTTCTTATTTTTTTGCCGTAAAAACAGTAGTTTAAATTTACAATATTGTTTTTGTATTTTCTACTTCATTTTTGTAAAATTACAACTTTTTCTGTAAGTATACAATTTTGTTTTCTAAACTTTCATATTTGTTTTGTAAATTTACAAAAAATTTGGTATATTTACATATTGGTTTTGTAAATTTAAAGGTTTTTTCCATTGGTGCATCTTATTTTTCCTTCTTCGGCAGCTAGAGTAGCACTTTAACAACCTGAAATGATTTTTTTTTTTCACTTGAACACTTAACAAACTTTTTAGAGTATAACACTGCACTTTTTTATTTATTTTTCGGAATTTCGTTTTTCTTAAGTAGAACATATGAGAATTGCGAAGGAGGCTACACAAGAAATTTCTTATATTTTCAAAAAAAACTAGTCAAAAAAATTAACTTTTTTTCGAATTTTTAATTATTTTAGCAAGTATTTATAAAAAATTATAAAAAAAAACTTTGGATATTGTAGATTGGACGTTTAAGTACCTGATAAAATTAGAAAAAAAAATTAATTTTTCATAATTGACAGCTTTTGATTGACATTTTAGTGCCAGATTTAAAAAAAAGTACCAAAAAAATATGGTAAAATTACCAAAAAATTGTAAAAATACAAACAAAAAAACTAGAACAATAATATAGTAAAAACATATAAAAATTGTGGTATTTTACTTAAAGCAAGTTACCAAAAAATTGTCTTGATATTCAATTTTTTTGATAAAGCTTACAACTAATTGAAAAATGTTTGTATCCGGAACTTAAAAAATTTTCAAAATTTTTTTATGAAATTTTTTATTTATAAAAAATAATTTTTAAGAAAATATGGACTTAGAAAATTTTTGCGTCTCCTATTGTTGCATAATTATTTTTCAATACAAATTTTTGTTTAATTACATTTGTTTGTGTCAAAATACTGAAAACCTTGTAAACTAAAAAATCTTGAAAAAAAATTGTTTGTAATAAAACATTTTTTGGTAGAAAGACTATATACTATCAAATAAAATGTTGTTGTACAATTACAATTTTCTTGTGTAAAACAACTAAACACCTTGTAATTTTTTTTTAATTTGTAAAATAATTATTTTTTTTGTTAATTTACCTAAAAAAATTGTTAAATAAATTTACCAACATATTATAGTAAAATTACAAAGCGCACGGTAGTTTTTGTTTTATTAAAAATACAAGAATTTTTGTAAATAGACAAAAATATTATTAAATTAGAATTACAAGACCTTTTGCTTGTAATTTTACAAACTTTTTTTTTTGAGTGTATAAATAAATTAGTTTACTTTTTTTATGAAGTTTACCTTTACTAAGTTTACTTTTTTTATGAAGTTTACCTTTACTAAGTTTACTTTTTTTATTACATTGAATTTAATTTTTATTTTCTAAAATACTTTATAAAAAAAATATCTACAATTAACGAATAAAAAAAAATATCTGCCCTAGTAAAAATATTATGCTAATTTTACTAAATAGATCTAATTTGATCCGTAAAATGGTTGTATCAAATAATATCTAATTGTATTACTTTAGATCAAAAAATATAAAAATTGATACAATTTTATCCTGAATTTGGTCAAATCTAATTAGATCAAATTGATCTTATAATATCTATTTTTATATAATTTGATGAGCAAAACCAAAATACGAATCTAATCATATATGGAGCAATATCTAACCATATAAAGTGGATCAACCGTATCAAAGTGATAGATAAAATTTTATATAAATTTATATGGAAGCATATTAACTCATATAAGATTGTATCAAATTATATATGATTAGACCAGAAAATTTTTACTCGGGTGCTTTATATGAAGTCCTTTAAAGTAATGTTTTTTCTTATTTCAATCGCTGGAAAATATCTTTAATTTTTGTACTTAAGCTCTTTATAAGTGCTTTACTTTTGGTTTTTAAAGCGCTTTCATGACTTTAAATAAAACGTTCTGAAAGCACTTTTTTAAAACGCTTTTAAAACGCTTTAAACCTAGCGTAGATCGATGTTATCATTCGGATCATCTGAAAGCGCTTTGAAGACGGTAAATGGAACGCTTGTCGAACCGTCTACAACGCTTTCACAGCGCTTTTGCGATTGTATTTTTCTGACTGGGGAATCACAACCGCGTCTTTTAATCTTATTTTTTTGTCATTTACTATGAATAAAGAAACAAAATTTCATATACAGAGTTGTATTTTACAAAATTTTTAACAAATGATGACAAAAAAATTAAGTATTATATATTCGAAAATGTCGAATAATTCGACATCAAAAAACCGGGTTTTCGAATAACTTGAAAAAACCGGGTTTTAAAAACCCGGCTTGAAAAAACCGGGAAAAAACGAAAAAACCGGTTTTTCGAATAATTCGGAAACCAGTTTTGACAACTCTAGTAAGTAGTAATATCGGTTTTTTTACAAGTAGTTACAGCAAGGGGTACTAATAGAAAATAATATATTAATATCCCTATTAATATTATAAATCTGATTGTTGGTTTGTCTGTCTGTCTGTCTTTCTATCTGTCTGTCTGTCTGTTCCGCAATAAGTACAGAACGGCTTAACCGATTTTCATGAAATTTTCACCACAGATAGTACTAACCGAGGCGGGAACTATAGGCCATAAGCGAACGCGATCGGACAAAGGGGCGTAAAATGCCACGCCCCTTTGTACCATGCTAAAGCTATATATCTACCTGTCAGACAATAACGGAAAAACGGCTGAACCGATTTTCATGAAATTTTCACCACAGATAGTACTAACCAAAGCGGTAACAATAGGCCATAAGCGACCGCGATCGGAAAAAGGGGCGTAAAATGCCACGCCCCTTTGTACCATGCTAAAGCTATATCTGCCTGTCCGGCAATAACGGAACAACGGCTGAACCGATTTTCATGGAATTTTCACCACAGATAGTACTAACCGAGGCGGGAACTATAGGCCATAAGCGACCGCGATCGGACAAAGGGGCGTAAAATGCCACGCCCCTTTGTACCATGCTAAAGCTATATCAGCCTGTCAGACAATAACGGAAAAACGGCTGAACCGATTTTCATGAAATTTTCACCACGGATAGTACTAACCGAGGCGGGAACTATAGGCCATAAGCGACCGCGATCGGAAAAAGGGGCGTAAAATGCCACGCCCCTTAGTACCATGCTAAAGCTACAGTATCGGCCAAAACTAAAGCACCCCCTCAGTGAATTTGTTTTTAAATCAAAATTTGTGTCATAAAACCCCATTTTTTATTGTTTGTCTATTGTTTAGTTTGTTTTTCTTATTTTTTATTGATAAACAAAAACTGTGGAAGTCATCGTTCTATAAAAAATAAGTTATAACCAAATAAAACGGAAAATATGGCTGACAAAACTAAAGCACCCCTTCATACAAAATAAACAAAGACAACTTAAAATTAATAATTTGTTGCAAATTTATTCCATCCCTTATGATATCACAGGACTTGAATATATCAATAATTCCATCAAATCTATGAATAAGCCGAATTCCTTGACCAGAGAAGCAATCCCAGACCATTAAATTCCCGCTTCCGTGTTTTACCTTTGTTTTGCAATACTTAAATTAAAAATGGTCTGGTATTGCTTCTCTGGCCAAGGAATTCGGTCGATTCATAGATTTGATGGAATTATTGATCTATTCAAGTCCTGGAATAAATTTGCAACAAATTATTAATTTTAAGTTGTCTTTGTTTATTTTGTATGAAGGGGTGCTTTAGTTTTGTCAGCCATATTTTCCGTTTTATTTGGTTATAACTTATTTTTTATAGAACGATGAATTCCACAGTTTTTGTTTATCAATAAAAAATAAGAAAAACAAACTAAACAATAGACAAACAATAAAAAATTGGGTTTTTATGACACAAATTATGATCTAAAAACAAATTCACTGAGGGGGTGCTTTAGTTTTGGCCGATACTGTATATTTGCCTGTCCTGCAATAACGGAAAAACGACTGAACCGTTTTTTATGAGATTTTCACCACAGATAATACAAACCGAGGCGGGAACTATAGGTCAGAAAAATCCGCGATCGGAAAAATGGGCGTAAAATGCCACGCCCCTTTGTACCAATCAGAAACTATGTCTGCCTGTTCCGCAATCACTGAAAAGTGATTTAACCGATTTCACTGAAATTTTTACCACAGATACTACTAACCGAGGCGAAAACTATGAGCCACAATAAAGGGCGATCGAAAAAAGGGGCGTAAAATTCCACGCCCCTTTTTGTTACACTGAAAGCTATTTCTGCCTTTTCCGCAATTACGCTTAAACAGTTAACTTGATTTTTATGAAATTTTCACCACAGATAGTATTAACCGAAACGAAAAGTATGATCCACAATAGAGGGCTATCAAAGAAAGGGGGCGTAGAAAGCCTCGCCCCTTTTTACTATATTGAAAGTTTTTTCTGCATGTTCCGTAATCATGCTTAAACAACCATACCGATTTAAAAAAATAAATAAAATAGCACGCCCCTTTTTATTCAATTGAATGCTATTTGTGTCTGTTCCGTAATATAGCATAAACTGCTAAACCGGTTAGAATGATATTTTTACCACAGATAGTAAGTACTTACCTAGGCGGGAACTATAGATTAAAATAGAGCGCGTTTGGACAACGGGGCGTAAATTGACATGCACCTTTGTACTATACTGAAAGTGTTTCTGCCTGTTCCTTAATAACGCTTAAACGACTAAACCGATTTTAACAAAACTTTTTCCATAGATAGTACTAACAGAGGCGAGAACTTTAGTCTGTATCAACTGCCACGCCTTTTGCAATGTACTGAAATTTTTTTCTGCCATACCGTAATCACGCTTAAACTACGAACCCGATGTTGTTATAATTTTCACCACAGTTAGTAATTATTGAGGCGGAAACTATAGACACCACCAGACAAAGGCGTGAGTTGACACGCCCCTTTGTAATACATTAAAATTTATTTTTGCCTGATCCGTACTCACGCGTTAACGGTGAAACCAATTTTAAGCAAATTTTCACCACAGTTGGTACTTACCGCGGCGATCGGGCAAAGGGGCTTAAAATGCCGCACCATTTTGTATTAAATTAAAAAATATTTTTTCCTGTTATGTAACTATATGCCATATAAAATGCGATGAGCCAAATTAAAGTAAAATGCCACATCAATTTGTAATATACAGAACGTTATTTCTAGCTTATTTGCTACCATGCAAAACGGCTTAACCAATTCCTTTAAACACTACTGCCATATTAGAACCTGAAAACAGTTAAGCCGATTTCAATGAAATTTTCAACACAAATAGTGCTATAGGCAATATTTAACAGCGATTGATAAAAAAGGCATATAATGTCACTCCCCTTTGTACTTTTGTGAGTTAATATTGTCTGCCAGTTCCGCAAACGTGGAAAACCTGCTGAACAAATTTAATTGCAATTTTCATTACGTGCTAACCAATAGGGAAACTATAGGTCACATGAGACCAAAATTGAACTAGATGCGTTAAATGCCACACCCACTTGAACTATTGTGAAAGTTATGTCTTTATTGAAGTTTTCACCACATAAAGTGCTAACCGAGGAGCACAGTACATGAGTAGTAGGTTCACAGGTTTGCATTTGATGTGTGTAAGTATTAGTGACAGCACACGGTGTAACTTTTGACGTTTCATACAAAACGTAAACAAACACCATAAATACATACACAAAAGCTCACACGTACAGGCACACATACACTACGCAGCGATGATTATTCTGTACTAATATCCACGCCACCATATTGGAAAGTACGAAATTAGCACCTTTGTTTGCATACTAGTCTGTACTGTGCCGAGGAGGGAACTATAGGTTCCTTTTAAAAGCCATTAAAGAAATACATTAATTTTGGGGTGGGGCGATTATTCGTTTTTTCTATTTCGCTTTGCGTCGGGGTCGTAACAGTTGCCTTTTATGGTCAATATTAACTCACAAAAGTATTGCACCTGCTGGGCAATGTCTTTGGGTTCCTTTTTTGATTTAAAATCGGGAAGTTCCAAACAAGGTGCAAAAAACGGTTTGATTTTTTTTGTTAAAAAAAACGTTTTTGATTTTTTTTTGTAAAAATGTTCCCGACGCTAAGCGAAGTCGAAAAAAATCGACCAAACCTCAGGAATAGGTTTATATTCACCAGTGAAAAGTCATGAAGCAGTAGATAAACTGACTAATAAAAAACTCATTCATTATATAATATTTTTTTCAACCCGGGCAACGCCGGGTGCAAAACAGCTAGTAATAAATAAATTCGAAAGAATTTTGTTATTTGGTGTTTTTTCGACTAAATTTAGCGTTTTTATTTGCATCTAGCGGTCACAAAATTATTTTATTTGTTAGCAGGAAATCTAACGACTTTTTATTATCTTAAAAACAAGGATGGGTACCAATTCGATAAAAGTATTGGTATTGGTTTTTAAAATTATATTAGTATTGGTATAGGTATTGGTTTTCATTTTTTGTTGAATTAGTATAGGTTTCGGTATTGGTTTTGAATTATTTAGGTATTGGGTATTGGTATTGGTTTTAGCCTCGAATTGGTATCGGTTTTTAATAAGTATTGGTATTTATCTTATATCGGTTTTGGTATTTGTATGCAAAAGGTTTTATCGTTAATATTAATTAATTTAACGTACGTCGTCCTTCTGTCCGCCCCACAGTGCACACTGGGGCGTGATGGTAGGTTTTTTGGCCAAAAGTCTGTACAGGTCGTAAATGTTAAAAAAAAATGTTTGAAATTCAGAAAAAAAAGTGCCTTGAAATTTTTTGAAATCGGACCTACAAGGAAACTATTTCAGGGTGGACACTTCATTTTTAATCAAATTTACAGATGTTATAGATGAAACAAATGAAGAGACACTTGTCTTTTGTTTACGTATTTGAATTAGAGATAGTCTGTGGTTCCGTAATTTGCGTGACTCAAAAAAACCACGTGATTCAGGCGTGAGCGATTTTTATTAAATCACATGATTATTGAGCGATTTTCATTTAAATTAAGTACTATATTAGGGTAATAAATAAGTGAAATAGTTTGTTTAAATAGTTTGAAATCGGACCTACAAGAAAACTATTTCAGGGTGAACACTTCATTTTTAACAAAATTTACAGATGTTATAGATGAATCAAATGAAGAGACACTTGCCTTTTGTTTAAGTATTTTAATTGGAGATGGTCTCTGGTCCCGTGATTCACGCGTGAGCGAGAGTGATTTTCATTTAAATCATTTGGTTATAGAGTGATTTTCATTGAAGTCAAGTGACTATATTAAGGTAATAAATAAGTGCCTTGAAACTTTTTGGATTCAGACCTACAAGGAAACTTTTTCAAGGGTGGACACTTCATTTTAAATAAAATTTACAGATGTTATAGATTAAACAAATGAAAAGACACTTGTCTCTTGTTTATGCATTTGAATTGGAGATGGTCGCTGGTCCCGTAATTTGCGTGACTCAAAAGTGATTTTCATTTAAATCACGTGATTGTGAGTTGAGAAATTCTGAGTGAGTGCCTAGAGAGTGAGTCGAATTTTTGCGTGAGGGATGTTTTTTTTTTTGAAAAACCCCTTTTAAAAAAAAATATATTTTTTAGAAGTATTTGCATTCAGAATTATGACAAACTTTAAACTAAATAGTACATGCTTAACCCATTTTGGACAAAGATTCATTTTTTTTTGAAAAAGGTACCTATTTAGTAAAATTAGCACCATCTCAAAACTCTTGTAAAAAAAATTGTAATGTTCCGTTATTCCAGAAAAGCCTGTATTTTTGTAACTTTTGTAACTTTTTATGCAATTTTAATATTTGGATTTATTTGCTATTTAATTAATTTATTTCGTTATTTTCAAAAAAAAATAGTTTCAAAATGTTTCAATTAGTGGAATTTGATAATAAATTAAATCTAAAAAAAATTAATTAATAAAAAAATTAAAAGCCTGTACTAAAAAAATGCAAATTTTTCGTTTTTGCTTGAAACAATTTCTGTGCTGATGCACATTGCATTTAATGCACATATTAATTCCGGTGGTCAAGGGGAGATATTTTTTAATTGCAGAAAGATGAGACTTAACATTTGTAACCACCCAGGCAGAAAAATACAAACGGGCCAGTAGAGCTAAAGTACTTTGCACGGTAGTACAAGTACTGTCAGTTTTCTTATATAAGTACTGCGTAAGTACGAGATTTATAACACCGTTGCAATATAGTGCCGTAGGTTCTCAAAGCTCTGGCAAAGTACCTTAAAACCAAACATATATTGTTGTGGCAGCGCTTCATAAACCAAAATTGGGATGGTTTCCCAGCGCTTAAAAAAATTCTACAGAGTTTTTAGAAGAATTTGTGGTGGAATCCAATGTTTTCTTTAGAGAAGGTTATAATCTATGAACTTGAAATATATTTTAATTTTTTTTTTAAGTTATACCATTGAATGGGAAACCTTTTTAATTTAATGTGTTGGCTTTTTGCTGCGATATGATAGCCCTAGCTTATATTAAATGTTGTAAAAGTACAGTAGCGAGTCCCGAATAATTATTTTTTAAAGCTTTCGGTTAACAAATGCCACAATTAATTTTTATAGAGAAATATTATTAATAAAATTACCGATTTTTTTAACTACCCAACATTGTCTTCAAAAGAAATCGGATTGTACAATGTTAAAAACTAATATAAATATATTGTTATGATGAAACAATTGTTATTGCACCGTTACACAAATAATTGTAATAAAAGAATTTAATAAATAGTAAAAATATAAAAAAAAATATTCTAACAAAAATTGTACAAAAGTAATGTCAAAGCACTTTTAAGGTTGTAATTTGAAACGTTGGCAAAGTGCTTCATTTTACAAAAGATAAGTGCTTTGGCAGTACTTTATTTTTTGTACCGCTGGCATTTTCTGCATGGGCAAATATACCTGAACTTCATCCTTTTCATACATAAATATTTTTTTTAAAAAGGTGATCGAAATGGGTTATCATGCAGGGGGCCACCTTTTTCGATTTTAGATCATTTGCCAATTGCGATTACACGGGTCAATTTTTTTCTTATATGGGGTTCACACTTACGACCTTAAACAAGTTGTTTAACAAAACAATAACAGAATAAATACGTAATGGATACAGAAAAAATAATTTTTTAAACACGTAGCCCTTAAACTCTCAAAAATAGCAAGTGTGAACTGCACATTATGCGTTCTTAAATTCTTATATAATATGACTATGCCTCTACACGCAAAAAAATATTTTACCAAGCGCTTGGGAGGAATCACATTTAATAAGATTTTTGCGTATATTATGCGAGAACTAATAATATTTTACCAAGCGCTTGCATAATCATAACTAACTTTGCAAACGTTTCAAGAAATTTCCCATGAGCTTGCATAATTTTACTAACTTTAAGATAAAACAAGCAAACGCTTGGTAAAATGTTATAAGTTTTTGCATAATATACGAAATAATATTGTTTAACGTGATTCCTCCCAAGCGCTTGGCAAAATATTTTTTTGCGTGTAATAAAACAATAAATGTTTTGTGTTGTTTTTAAGCTAATAAGGCCTAACGTTTTCTTTGTAATTAAAACAAAATTTTCATTACAATTTTCCCAACGTTTCGTCGGTATATGCCGACTTCATCAGGGGTCGTCTATTTAATAATAAAACAGTTATTAAACAAAAACTTTTTTTTCAAAAAACATATAACTTACAGTATTTAAAGTTGTTACATTTAAAAGAAAAACCGTTTACATTTAACATTTAACATAAAACATTAAAAACATAAAACATAAATTTAAATTCAAAAACATATTACTTCTACACTCAAAATAATCACTCTGTTAAATTACAGAGATACTCTGCTGAGCCAGCAGAAAATACCATAGATTTCCAACCAGCAAGATTTTCTGTTATTTTACGAAGAAAACTCAGTAAAATGATTTCGATAAAAAAAAATGTAAATTTACAGAATTATCTGTAGAATAGTGATAAAAGCGACCAGAATTTTACTATTTTATTTACTATTTGATTTCTGATCAATTTCTTTTTCCTTATTGTTCAAGTAGTGTTGACAATTGGAAAATGCCAACGAGTAAATTTGCCAGCTTTAATGCTTCCAAATTGTAAATTTACTTCTTTTTACTTTTGTGAAAATTACGATGTATTTTTCGAGTACCTCCAATTTTACCCGACATCCTCGTAAAATTTACCAGGTTTTATTGTAATTTAAGACGCTTTTTAAAGAGCGGTTGAAATATTTGGGAGTTTTTTATTTAAAAACTGTATTATACTATGTTTAGACCAAACAAAAACTAACTTGTTTTTGGCAAAAAAGCATTTTGGAAAACCAAACTGTTTACACCGAATAAAAAGAGTTTTTGTTTGTCAAATCAAATTAATTATTTTCTAAATTCACTAACAAACACAAAATTACAATAGCCAAACGTTATTAAAAAAATTAAATTACACATTTATTTACTTTTTTAAAAGATTTGAATATTAATTTCACAAAAAAACAAATATTTTTATTTTGACATTCGTTTTTACCAAAAGAAAATTGAAAAAAACATTCACACTGAATTAATAGTAGCATAGACCACAACCTAAATTCTAGTTTTTGTTCAGTTTTAGTTGGCAATGCAGCTTTTAAATTGTATGGAAAATACATGTAGTTTTTGCCAAAAACCAAAAAAATATTCAAAAACAAGTTGTTTTCGTTGGTGTAAATACCGTATTACAGAGCAATAAGTAAAATTCAGTTGAAATTTAGTATTTTGGTTACGAGAAAATGTATAAAATCTGTATTTTAACAAAAAAACTCTGTTTATTATCTGTAAAATAGAGATTACAAAGTAAAAAGTAAAAAGTAAAATTACAGATAAAATTTTGTTTTTCGGTTACAAGAAAATACAAAGTATATTTTTAAAATCTGTATTTCGACAGATAACTTTGTCAAATGTCTGTCGAATTGAGATTACAGTCATTTTACAGAGTTTTTAACAGAGTAATTATTTTGAGTGTATATCACAGATTTTTAATTTATGGCAACTATGTAGCTGGCGTTGATGTTATTGGTGTCTTCTTTTACGTTCATTGTCTTCGTTATGTTTTTTTGAATACGCAAGCTTTCTTTTATATATCTTTTCCTTTCTATTTTCTCAAAGTCCAAGATTTTAACATTATCAAAGTCAGCTCTATGTGAGTTACTAAGTAAATGTTGCGCTAGACCTGTTGCTTCTTTTCCCCGTGTAACATCCATTTGATGTTCACCCATTCTTGTTGATAATGCTCTCTTCGTTGTTCCTATATATATCATATCACAGTTTTCTTCTATATTGCCTCTACATTGTACTTCGTACGCGATGTTATTATGTTGTTCCTTTCTTATTGGTGCTTTAACATTGGTAAAATTGTGTTGAGTGTCTTGTTGGGTTTGTAAGCTAAGTTTACTTTATTGTCTATTGTTTGTTTTATGCTTCTATTGTCCGTGAGCCCAGGTATGTATTTTACACTGTAAAATTTCTTTTTTTCTTCTGCGTTTCAGTGTTGTCACCTCGACCGTTATTTTTTAATCGCTTGTTTGAGTTGTCTATTAATGTTTTAATTATTTTTTTAGGAAAACTGTTTTCCATTAATGTTTTAAATATTTTTTCTATGTTTTTTTTGTAGAATTGTTGGTCACTAATTTTCAAAATTCTGTCAATAAAATTTTTTGCTGTATTTAAGATTTGACTTCTTGGTTGTGTTGAGTTGAAGTTCATAATTCTTCCTGAAGCGGTCTCTTTTGTATACCAATCAAAGTTGATTTTGTTTAAATTCCTTTTCAATTTTGTGTCCAAGTAAGCAATTTCACTATTTTTCTCCACTTCAATAGTAAATTGTATTTTCTGATGATAGCTATTAAGTGTTTTAAGGATTTCATCCTGGTCGTCTATTTTAATTACTGCTAAAATGTCATCTACATATTTTGTTATGTATTTAATGTGGATTTTTTTGTTTTCTAATTCAGTTATCACGTCGTCTAGTAAAGTATCGAGGACTATATCCGCTATTGTGGGGGAAAGTGGGTTTCCCATTGGCATGCCAAAAATTTGATTATATACTTTTGTGTCATAGATAAAGTAATTATTTTCCATTAGGCAGAATTTAAGAATTTCCAGAAATTTTGAGCTTGGGATCTTGGTGAATTCTTTTATTGCATTCCATTTTTCCATTATGTTTTTGATTGCAGTGTGTAATGGGATATTGGTGAACAATGAAATCACATCAAATGAAACTAACAATTCATTATTATCCAATTCAATTTCTTGAAGTTGGTTTTTCAATTCAGTTGAATTTCTAATATTATATTTTTTGGATATAATGTGTTTTAAAATTTGTCCTATATATTTCGAAAGTTGGTAGCATGGGACTTGTACAGATGAAACAATCGGTCTAAGGGGGGTTCCTGTTTTATGAATTTTGGGTAATCCATATATCCTTGGGGCTGTTGCAGCAGGACAATTTAGTCGCCTTTTTTGCCATTCGTCAATATGTTCGTTCTTGTGTAATACTGATATTATAGTGTTGTTTTTCTTCTGTAGCTTTTGGGTTGGATCCTCTCGTAGTATGCGGTAAGTATTTTTATCTTCTAATAAATTTTCCATTTTCTCTTTGTATTCATCTTTATATAAAACTACAGTTTTATTGCCCTTGTCTGCTTTAATAATGATTATGTCCCTGTGTTTTCTCAAAAAATTTTTTGTTTTGTCAAATACCGTAAGTATAAATTTTTCCTTTGGTGTATTTTTTATTTTCCTCTTAAATGTAGTTATTCTGTTTGCTAGTTTTGTTCGGATAACATCCTTTTCTTTGTCTTCATGTATACAATACTCTATGTCTGCTATTACGTTAATTGGTGAAAAATTATTTATATCTACCGGTAGAGCAAACTTTTTTCCCAAAGATAATATCCACCTACATTCTAGCGGGAAAAAAACGTTAGTTTTGTTTTCAAACCAATGATTGTTGACAACAATGTCAAACGATTTTTTGTAACGTCTGCTTGATTAAAATTTTGGAATTTCCAAAAAAGGACATTAGTATTTATTTTTTTACAACGCTAAGAAGAGTGCAGTGACATTCAATGTACATTAGAGTGTCCCTTATTTTGGAAATGTTGGAAATCTTGAGACGGTACCCGCTCATTTTTTTCCTTTTGACTTAAAAATAACTCAGGAAAAATTTTACGCCCCTAGGACCACGCCTTCCCTACGCGACGGGGCCTTAAAGAGCGGGGCCTAAAAAATCATTTTTCCATACAAACCAAAAAAATTTTTTTTTGATTTTTAATTTTTTTGTTATTAATTATTATATTACTTGGTTTGCTTATTCACGACAAAAAATTTGATTTTGGAGGGATAAGTCTTTCAGCGCTAAAAAATTTTTCGCAAAAAAAAAATTTGGGCGGCCGGGGTCCTACAGTAAAAAATTTTTAAAAAATATTTTTTTTTAGTTTTGACCAGCAACGGTTTTAGCTGCTATGTTGCTTTAAATGATATATATTCCAAAAAAAAAATTATTCATATCTGTGACATCTTTATCTTTTTCGAAAAAAAAAATTTTGAGCCGTAGGAATCCTACGGTAAAAAATTTTTAAAAAATATTTTTTTTTAGTTTTGAAAAGCAATGGTTTTAGTTTTTATGTTGTTTTTAATGATATATATTCCAAAAAAAATATTATTCATATTTGTGACATTTTTATCGTGTATCGAAAAAAATCATCAATGCATTTTTTACCCTTTTTTAGAACACGATTAAGATGTCACAGATACAAAAAATATTTTTTTATGAATATATATCATTTAAAGCAACATAGCAGCTAAAACCGTTGCTGGTCAAAACTAAAAAAAAATATTTTTTAAAAATTTTTTACTGTAGGACCCCGGCGGCTCAAAATTTTTTTTTGCGAAAAATTTTTTAGCGCTGAAAGACTTATCCCACCAAAATCAAATTTTTTGTTGTGAATAAGCAAACCAAGTAATATAATAAATAATAACAAAAAAATTAAAAATCAAAAAAAAAATTTTTTGGTTTGTATGGAAAAATGATTTTTTAGGCCCCGCTCTTTAAGGGCCCGTCGCGTAGGGAAGGCGTGGTCCTAGGGGCGTAAAATTTTTCCTGAGTTATTTTTAAGTCAAAAGGAAAAAAATGAGCGGGTACCGTCTCAAGATTTCCAACATTTCCAAAATAAGGGACACTCTAATGTACATATATCAAATATTAACAATGTTTGCAAAAGAAAAAATTTCATCACAGAAAAGGTCTAAATTTTTTAAGATCTACTTTTATTAGGGGTCATAAAACCGTGACAAAAAGTATTTCTTTTATGTTTTTATGGCTTTTAAAATTCAAGTAGCTAACTCCTTTTTGTTATATGACATTGCATGCAAACGATTACTGATCGATGTAACATTTTTTGTAAACATCTTTAGCAATTCGTTAGTCAGGTAAAACCTAATAATGTGATGGAAAGAAAATGTTTGACGTCACAATTTAAAGCAAACGAAAATAAGAATACAAAAAAACCGAAACAAAACCGATAGTAGAAAAAAATTAATTGGTATTGGTTTTTTTATTGGTATTGGTTTTGAAGAATAAAAGTATTGGTTTTTAATTGGTATTGGTAGTAGGGAAACGGTATTGGTTTTTTATCGGTATTGGTATCGCACGAATAAAGGTATTGGTTTTTAATTGGTATTGGTTTTCAATTTGAATTGGTATTAACGGGTATTGGTATCGAAAAGGTATTGGTAGCCATCATTTTAAGTTAAAAATAATTAATATTTCGCAGGTACCGTGAAATCAGAAAATACCAATGATGGGTACCAATACCTTTTCGATACCAATACCCGTTAATACCAATTCAAATTGAAAACCAATACCAATTAAAAACCAATACCTTTATTTGTGCGATACCAATACTGATTCCCCACTACCAATACCAATTAAAAACCAATACTTTTATTCTTCAAAACCAATACCAATAAAAAACCAATACCAATTCATTTTTTTCTACTTTCGTATCGGTTTTGTTTCGGTTTTTTTGTATTCTTATTTTCGTTTGTTTTAATTGTGACGTCAAACATTTTCTTTCCATCACATTACTAGGTTTTACCTGACTAACGAATTGCTACAGATGTTTACAAAAGATGTTACATCGATCAGTAATCGTTTGCATGCAAAGTCATATAACAAAACGGATTTAGCTACTTGAATTTTAAAAGTCATAAAAACATAAAACAAATATTTTTGTCACGTTACGTGATTTTTATGACCCCTAATAAAAGTATATCTTAAAAAATTTAGACCTTTTCTGTAATGAAATTTTTTCTTTTGCAAACATTATTAATATGTGATGCACATATATTGAATGTCACTGCACTGTTCTTTGCGTTGTAAAAAAAATACTAATGTCCTTTTTTGGAAATCCCAAAATTTTAACCAAGCAGTCGTTACAAAATTATATGTCACAACACCAGAATCCAGAAAAAAAAATTTTGTTTGTTTTATTAGAGGCACAGTCATATTATAAAAGAATTTAAGAATGCATAATGTGCGGTTCACACTTGCTATTTTTGAGAGTTTAAGGGCTACGTGTTTAAAAAATTATTTGTTCTGTATCCATTACGTTTTTATTCAGTTATTGGTGTTTTGTTAAACAACTTGTGAACTCCATATAAGAAAAAAAATTTGCCCGTGTAATTACAAAAAGATCTAAAATCGAAAAAGGGGCCCCTGCACGATAACCCATTTCAATCACTTAAAAAAATATGTATGAAAGGATGAATTTCAGGTATATTTTGTTACAAATGTTAAGTGTCATCTGCAATTAAAAAATATCTACGGGTCAGTCTTACAAGGGAAGTATCTCAACCCTTATGAACCGATTTGAATGAAACGTAAAATATATATAAAAGAGACAATTCTAAGGTTGGGGTGTCTCGGCTTATCGGCCATATCGGGGATTTAGGGGTTCAAAACATGGGTCAAAAAATGGTGAAAAAATCGTTTTTTGGATTTTTCAGCCATTTCTTTCTAAGAAACTATATGATGTTTACATATGAGAAGAAAGGTTTTTTTAATGCCTATCCAACGGTGGCATAACCTTGTAAAAGTTTGGCTTCGTTAAATATTTTTTTCATGAAAATGTGAAAATTTTGGGGGGTATTTATATGAAGGCATAGAGCTACGATGTCCATATGAATACGAAATAATCTTTATTAAATTTAAGTCGACACGTATTTTTGCTCTAGAGGATATTCCTGTTAGTTCGTGAGTTATCGAAATTTTCCCGGAGGTCCATAAGGGGACAACGAAATTTTGAAACACTGATATGGCCGAAAAGCCGAGACACCCCAACCTTAAAATCGCCTCATTTATATATATTTTAAGTTTCAGGCAAATCGGTTCATAAGGGTTGAGATACTTCCCTTGTTAGTGAAATCAATCAAAAATAGCTAAAAATTTTCGTGACCCCCTCCGATTTTGATGAAATTTGGTTTAGTTGTAACACTAAGTGATAAACTGACGCACACTTATTTTCAGCCCTCCAAGTAAACAGTGGGCGAAAACACGGAGGGTCAAAATTCCCCCAAAAATCTTCCAGTCGCAACACTTTGCACCGTAAAAACTTAATATCGTTGGTTCTATTATAGCTAGAAAGCCCATTTTTGGTTTGTTTTGAAGCTCATAATATGCTCTACAAGACCTACCATAACCAAAAAATTTTCGAAAAAAAATAAGGGTTACATCCCTTATTTTAAGGTCGTGATATACGGAGAAGAAAATGGGGAGGATGGTATGCCCCGATTTTTTTTTTACTTGATAGTCTTTTAGAGAAAGTCCTAAAGAATATATTTTAAAATTTTTATGTTGGGACAACAATGGGATCGCTCAAAATCAAAATTTTTCACAATTTTCCCCAAAATCTCCAAATCGCAACACTCTTTAACCTTAAAAATTTAATATCATAAGTGCTTTTGTAGCTACAGAGCCCATTTTTTTTTGTTTTAAAGCTTATAATACGCTCTACAAGACATACCAAAACCAAAAAATTTTCCAAAAAAAGGAATGGGTGCCCCCCTTATTTGAAGGTCGTGGCAAAGGGTGGAGGAAATGGGGGGAAAGTTTCCCCGATTTTTTTTTACTTGGTATTCTCAAAGTGCAAGTCCTAATGAACATAGTCTACAATTTTTATGTTGGGACAACAATGGGGTCGACCAAAATCAAAATTTTTAAAAATTTTCCCCAAAAATCAACAAATCGCTACATTCTTGCGCCTCCCATTGGAGTCCCAAGATAAAAATTTCAGGAGATGCTCTCTAAAACTTACTCTTTAAAAAAAACAAGATAAAAAAAAATTGGGGGATACTATCCCCCAATTTCCCCCACCCCTTGCCGCGATCTTTTAATACAAGAGGCACCCCTCATTTTTTTTTGTGATAGTAATATTGTAGGGCATATTAAGAGCTTTAAAACAAGCCAAAAATGGACTCAGTAGCTACAATACAGTCCACGATATTAAATTTGTAATGTGCAAGAGTGTCGCGATTTGGAGATTTTGGGGGAAATTATGAAAAATTTTGATTTTGGTCGATCTGATTGTTGTCCCAACATAAAAATTTTAGGTTATTTTCATTAGGACTTGCACTTTGAGAATACCAAGTAAAAAAAACTCGGGGGATACTTCCCCCCATTTCCTCCACCCTTTGCCACGACCTTTAAATAAGGGGGGCACCCTTCCTTTTTTTCTAAAATTTTTTGGTTAAGGTAGCTATTTTAGAGCGTACTATAAGCTTTAAAACAAACAAAAATGGACTCTGTAGCTACAATAGCACATATGATATTAAATTTTTAAGGTTCAAGAGTGTTGCGATTTGGAGATTTTAGGGGAAATTGTGAAAAATTTTGATTTTGAGTGATCCCATTGTTGTCCCAACTTAAAAATTTTAGAATATATTCTTTAGGACTTTCTCTATAAGATTATCAAGTAAAAAAAAATCGGGGGATACCATCATCCCCATTTTCTCCTCCCTTTATCACGACCTTAAAATAAGGGAGGTAACCCTTATTTTTTCGAAAATTTTTTGGTTATGGTAGGTCTTGTAGAGCATATTATGAGCTTCAAAACAAACAAAAAATGGGCTTTCTATCTATAATAGAACCAACGATATTAAGTTTTTACGGTGTAAGGTGTCGCGACTGGGAGATTTTGGGGGAAATTTTGACCCTCCGTATTTTCGGCCCCTGTTGACTTAGAGGGCTGAAAATTTGCATTTGTAAGTTTTTTACGTAGTGTAAGACCTAAACCACAGGGACTAGTAGGGAAACCTATTACGATCCCGTGGTATCACAATGGACCTCAGAGTCTACGTGTGTTGACGTAAAACGTCAGCAGCCACTTACAACCTAACCTAAGACCTAAACCAAATTTCATCAATATCGGAGGGGGTCAAAAATATTCATGATTGACTTCACTAATAATGACCCCTACCCTTACCACCGCAATTTATATGGCTTTTCTGGAATAACGGAATATTAAACATTTTTTTTGACAAGATTTTTAAGATCTGCCGGTGCTAATTTCACTAAAAAAGTACCTTTTTCCAAAAAAGGAAAAATAAAATTGAATCTTATACCCAATTCACACCTGAGGTGAAATCTTGTTCGAACGAGATTTCGATCATATGGTTGTGTATAAAATGGTACAGACCATATGATCGAAATCTCGTTCGAACGAGATTTCACCTCAGGTGTGAAAAGGCCTTTAGTTTTATAAAATTTCCTTTTTTTAATTTTTCTCAAAAGAGATAAAATTAAAACGCCTTAAAATATATATTTTTGTAAACCACTTTTGATTTAGTTGGCTGTAACTTTAATTTTATCATTATTTAAAAAAAAAAACGAAAAATAAGTTCTTCTCGCATTGGTACAGTGGACATAAATGGAGTAAAAACTGACCAATAAAAATTAGGTAATTTGTTACGCATTTGAGATTATCGAAAATCAAGGAAATTTTTATTTTTTATACCCTCCAAAATATAAATATATAAAAAAAATTTGGGGATTTTTTTAATTTTTCCTCCGCGCGATGAATGCTGTCAAATAGATTTATTATGATTTTTTCACTTCTTCTCCTTCTTCTTTTATATTGATCGTGTGTGGGTAAGATTGACTATTGTACAATGGTCAATCTAACCCATACATGGGAATTTTTAATTGGCATTGAATTTTCATTGGCATTAGTTGGAACTAATGCCACTGCCAAAAAAAGCATTGGCATTTATTGCCAATGAAAGTTTTTGGCATTGGCATTATTTGTACTAATGCCAATGAAAACGCACAAATGCCTAAAAAAACTATTTACAATTGATAAAAAAAAAATTAGAAAAAGTGAATGCTCTATTGTATTAAGTATGACTTGATGCACCTTGTCTGTAATTTTTGTAAAAATAGGTACAGCCATTCTCTTGAAATGATCAATCAAAAATAAAATATTTATGTTTAAATCTTCATATACCGTAATCAAAAAAGCTAACAAATTTATACATTATTAAGGCGGGACCTTGTTTTTATTTTTTGATTAATTTATTTGACAAAAGGATGTACAACTTGTAAATGGGTATGGACAGTTCTTGATTCTGTTTTTTTGTGATTTTTTAATTTTTTTTATTGAAATTTTTAAAAATTGTTCCATTTTAAATAGTTTTTCCAAAATGTTCCGCGACATAATCCAAAACTTAGGACGCCAAAATCTTCGTTGGTTTACTAGCATTCAGATTGACCTGCCCCTTTTGCCCGTTTTTCGTCTGCGTTTAAAATATTAATAGAAAGGGAGATAAACAAATCTAAAGTTGTTAAAATGAGCATTTTATAATTGAATAAATTAATTTTATGAATTGACAATTTTTAAGTTTTTCCAAAAGTACAAACATATTTATTTCTATATTAATACTGGATAAAATGAAACCCGAATACACAAAAAACCGATTTCGAGAAAACCCGGTTACACGAAAAATAGTTTTTTATCATATTAAAAATTGTTTTCAATACATTAAAAAAAAGAAATACCCGGTTAGGCGGTCCAGACAGTTTTTTGAAATAGTGTGGTACTTTTGATTACGATGAGTTTAAAAAAGAGGGTTTTCACAAAAAATTTTTTATTTTTTTTTTAATTTTTGGCATTTCAATTTGTGTTGACTGGCACAAGCGGGCAAGTTTTTTGTAAAGTATGGATAAAAAGGATAATTCTGGTCCAAACAGTTTTTTGAAAGGGCGTGGAACTTTCTATAACGATGAGTTTTTAAAAGGGAGTTTTCAAAAAAAAAAAAATCTAATTTTTTTATAAATTTTATTTTTTTATAAAATTTATTTTAATTCCATTTTTGAAAACGGACACAAGCGGGCAAATTTTTTGGAAAGTTGGGATAGAAAGGATAATTCTGGCCCAGACAGTTTTTTGAAAGGGCGTAGAACTTTTGATAACGATGAGTTTAAAAATGAGGTTTCCACAATTTTTTTTTTTTATTTATTTTTTTTAAAGGGGTTTTTCAAAAAAAAAATCCTTCACGCAAAAATTCGACCCACTCTCTAGACACTCACTTAGAATTTTTCAACTCAACATCACGTTATTTAAATGAAAATCACTTTTTTGAGTCACGCAAATCACGGGACCAGCGACCATCTCCAATTCAAATACATAAACAAGAGACAAGTGTCTCTTCATTTGTTTAATCTCCCGAGTAAAAAAGATTATATATAATTTTACTTATTTTTATATAAACATATATTATTTGATAAATTTATACGTAAATTGTTTTGCTATCATATAAGATTATATATATTTGCACTTCGTATTTTTTTCTTATATAAAATTATATAAAAGAAAATGTTAAGTTATACATAATAACATATGATTAAAGTTAGTTTATATAATTACATATGAAATATAAAATTCTGTCTGTTTTTTTATATAATTTAATATAACAAAATATTTGAAGACATTTTATATAAAACTTTATGCAACTTTTTTCTGAATCATATGTAATCTTATATGAGTAAAATTAAAAAAAAATCTAAGTCCTTTATATATAATTTGATATAACTTTTGAAAATTTTTCTAAGCCCGAGTAAAAAAGAGTTTTACATAGTCGTGACAAATTAGATCCCAAATATGGTGGACACAATTGTTTCAAATATTATCTTCGGCTATCCTACAAGATCTGAACAGATAGTGTTATATATAATATGATACGTAAAATGGGTCTATCTGGTTTTATCAGTTTGATCCGGACTGATACAATATAAAATAAATTGAGACTATAAGACATAAATATATATGATTAGATTTTGCTCTACATAAAGAACATATTTTTGTATATAACGTTACATAAAGTACATATGATTATATATTATGTTATCCAACTTATATGACATTATAAGGAGCAATATATAATCAGTTATAATAGTTTTAAATTATATTTAATCGTATCAGTTTTCTCCAACTGATATAATTATATAGACCCAATTCACGTATCACATTATATATAAGGTTATCCCGCTAGATCATAAAATATACCCGTAGATAATTATTAAAGTAATTGTATCCGCCATATTTGGGATATAATTAGTCATGAACTTTTTTTCTTTTTTTACTAGGGAGTCCAGATTTTTTTTTTTTTTTCAAGTTCCAAACCTAAACCTTAAACATTTGTTTTAAAAATTTTATATGTTATTATATATAATGCAAAATTTATGAAAAAAATCGAAGTTCTTTATATATAATTTAATATAATTTTTTTTGGGGTTTTTTTTTGGATTTTTTTTTATTTAATTATATATAATTGCATAAATTTTTCTAAAAAAGGGGCCAATTTTCGCATCAAATCATATAAAATTATATTAAAATCACATCAAATTATATCAAATTTAATGCAACTTTATATGGTTTTATCGACTCATTTTTCGCATCAAATTCTATATGAATATATATGATGTCTTTATATAATTAAATATAAACATATATAATCATTTTTACTCGGGCTATAACATCTGTAAATTTTAATTAAAATGAAGTGTCCACCCTTGAAAAAATTTCCTTGTAGGTCTGAATCTAAAAAGTTTCAAGGCACTTATTTATTACCCTAGGTTACGTTAGGTTAACCTACCCTAATATAGTCACTTAATTTAAATGAAAATCGCTCAATAATCACGTGATTTAAATAAAAATCGCTCACGCCTTAATCACGTGGTTTTTTGAGTCACGCAAATAACGGGACCACAGACCATCTCTAATTCAAATACATAAACAAAAGACAAGTGTCTCTTCATTTGATTCATCTATAACATCTGTGAATTTGATTAAAAATAAAGTGTCCACCCTGAAATATGAAATGTAATTTAACATATAACAAAAAGGAAACAGCTACAAAGTCATATAGACATAAAAAATCGGGATTTCCAAAAGGAATTTAAAAGACACTATTATTTTTTACAACGCAAAATATGTGAAGACATTGCATTGAAATTCAATGGAGTGGCTGTACATCGCAATAAATATTTGAAAAAGTGAAAATTTTAGCACGAAGAGGTCTACATTTCATAGGATCTTCTCTTATATGTGTGGTCGCAAAAATCAAGTTGGGTTAAAAATATCGGGATTTCCAAAAAGACATTAGTATTTTATTTTTTTGCAACGCAAAATATGTAAAGAAACTACCTTTTAAAGACATTGCATTATCATTTAATGGAGTTGCTGCATATCGCAATAAATATTTGCAAAAATGAAAATATTATTACAGAAAAGGTCTAATTTTTTTATTATCTACTTTTATATGTGCCATAAAAGCAGATCCTCAAAAATGTTGACCTTTTTTTGATAAAATTTTCCCTTTTGCAAATATTTATTACCTGAATTATTTTATTTTATCTTTTAAAGCAAATTTGTGGTTTTCAGCCAAATTTATATTCTTTCAAAGATTTTTTGTTGTGCTTGATAAATAACACTGGTTTACAAAATAAAATAAAAAATTCTGCGCATGAAACGTGACTATATTTTTTATATATTACCATAGAAAAAAATAGAATTGAAACAGAGTCGTATTTCGCTTGAATAAGTATTAGTGACAGCACATTATGTAACTTTTGACGTTTAATAAAAACAATGCAACATAAAGGAGAACAACAACAAAGCAAACAATAAAAGAGAAAAAAAAAATTAAATTTTAAATAGTGCGTATTATCTTTAAAAAAACGTTGAATAAAGCAAAATAAATAATAAATTTAATTAAATGAAAGACAAATTCCATTTTTTATAAACAAAGAATCTAATTTGATATTAAATACGTGTGAGATGAGGAAAAATATAAAATACATCAAATACAACACTGCGTACCTTCTAATCTTTTCTATGTATATTACAGACCATAGGGGGCCCCTGTAGGCTAGTTGGTAGCGTGCTAGCCTATGAAACAGGAGGTCGTGGGTTCGATTCCCACCAAAACCCTTGGTCGATTTCGCTACAACGAGACGACGGTCATTGTTACCAGTTCTCGGTTAGGTTAAAATTATTTAAAATGAGTTGTAAATAAAAATTGGAACAATAAATAAAAACTGATCATTGGATCATTGGAATAATAATATATATATATATATTACAGACCACTAACCAGTGAAGCAAGCCGGTCGGCGCGGCTGACGGCTGAGTCGCTAAGCCGATATTTTTCCACGAGCCGCGCCGCCGCCGATATCATCGGCTGATCGGCGGCTCAAACTCCAGCCGATTTTGGCGGTTTTGAAATTAAAAAGAGCATATTCCTCAATTTTGTTTGGATATTAAAATTTCTAAAAGTCATATTGGAATTCAAAAAAGTCCAATTAAAATATAGAAATCACAACTGAAATTAAAAAGTTCGCATTCTCAGAAAAACTAATTGAGAATTACAATTTCTGAATGACTATTGGCCTTTTCCAAATTTCAAATGAAATTTCTAGGTTTCAATAATTTTTTTCTAGATTTCATTTGAATTTCAACTAAACTTTTCTCAAATTTACTTCCGATTGCTGAATTTTAATTGTCTGTTTTATTTGTGTTTTATATTGTTGGGCTTTATATTTTATATTATATTAGTTCGGTTTAATAGGTATATTAGTTCGGTTTGAGTCCTTATTATTTCTGAGAAATAATAACTCTTGTTTACAAATTTAAAAAAATTTTGCGATCCACGGCACTTTGCATTTATTTTCAATATTAAATCTTACGCAATATCCGAAAATGTTTTAATATTTGAAAAGTTTATGAAGTTATTCATATCTTTTTTATTCAAATTCCCAATAAAATTACCAAACTTTTGCAAGAAATCCGGAATCGGTACGATCAAGGAAACCATCAGGATATTATAAGGAAATTCAAAATATCGTTTTTATGGTTATATCCTTATAAGTATCCGAAGTTTGCAAGAAATTTCCTGTTTGAAACAGATGTGTTAAGTAGACACTCCAATAAAAAGAAAATCTAAAATCCATTAAGTATATCCTGAAATATTTGCAAAAGAAGTCAAAATATTGAACCAAATTTGAATATTTTTTTCATACATTTGTTCGTACCAATTTTTATGATTTTTTTGGTAAAATTAAAAAAAAAAGATTAAATCACATTTCCTAAAAATGTTTGCCTCCTAAAAACGAATCTGACGCCAAAAAATTGTATCAAATCGCCTTCTCGAGATATAGCCATTTTTAATTTTTGTGGATCAAGTTCAAATACTTGGTTAATATTAAAAAAATTTTCGTTTTGAGGGCTTAGTCCACAAAAAATGAAAATGCCTATACCTCGAGAAGGCGATTCGATACAACCTTTCTGATGACAGATTCGTGTTTAGGAGGCCAAAATACTTTAGAAAATGTATCCAACATGTCTGTGCAAAAACCGTGTAGAGTAGTGTTAATGTTTATATATTTTTAACGAAAATAGTACACGCAAAAAAATATTTTACCAATAACTTGGGAGGATATGCGTTTTTAAAGTTTTTTACATAAATTATGAAAAATTTGTAACATTTTACCAAGTTTTTGCATAATTTTGGTTAAGGTTTGTAAAATTACACAAGGTTAAATACTCTTATGAATACTTTCTAAACTTTTATCAGAAACTTGGCAAAATTATGCTATTTTTTGCATAATATATGCATAAAACTTTAAAAACGCATATCCTCCCAAGTACTTGGTAAATTTTTTTTTGTGTGTAGTTAACTTTAATTTTTTTAAATACTTTTTTTGTGATTTCGTGTTATATGTATGCTTTTTAGTTTTGTTTTAATTTTTTTTTTGTTCGGAAGGGTGGGGGGCTTTTGCCCACCCCAGAATAATGGCCTAGATACGCTTATGCCTACACCACTCTATGGTACAGGACACAGATGGTCGCGTGAGTGACTTTTGACTTTTTCTATAAGAATAATGTCTCAGAATCTTAGTATTTTTCTATGGGAAAAATATTTCAGAATCTGAGACTTTTTCTTTAGGAAAATATCTGAATCTGACAATTTCCTATAGGCAAAATGTCTCAGAATCTGAGACTTGTTCTATAATTTGAAAAGTGTTTAAGTATCTGAGACATTTTCGATAGGAAAAATCTAAGAATCTAAGAAATTTTCTGTAGAAAAAATGTCTGAGAATCTGAGACATTTCTATAGGAAAAATGTCGAAGAATCTAAGACGTTTTCTATAAGAATCTGAGACCCCGAGTAAAAAGGAATTTATATAAATATATATTATTTTACATGTTTTTATAAAACCATATACAACTATATGAGTCAAAGTATAAAATTATATCTCACTTTGAAATTTTCCAATTTTTTTAAATGATGTCATATAAAATCATATCTAATTATATTGTTCATAATATATTAATATAAGTGGTAGATGTAATCATACGTTGCACATAAAACTTAATCCGATTTCATACATTATTATACGTGACTTTATATCTAATTATGTATAGGACTTTACTAAGCAAAAAATCCAGTATCAATTTATGTATAATTATATATGACTAATATAATACCATTTAAAACTATATATGGTTCCATACTAAAAAAATTTCCAACAAAAATAATAGATATAATTATATGTGTCTTAAACGATAACATATCTGTGTTTGTATGGTAATATATATACGCAAATTTCGTCTAAACTCAATATATATTTATAAATGATCGCATATGTAATGGAATATATATTTTGATATAATCATGTATAAAAAAATATTTTTTTGACCAAACAACTAGCCATATATAATTATATATGCCAGTATTTCAAAATTTATTTTTGTGTGTCAACATATATGGTTATACAAAACTTTTTATTGTATCATATAAGATACAATAAAAAGTCGAGAAAAAAAAAGTTTTTTTTTTATTTTTTTTAAATAGAAAACACTTTTTTATTGCGTTTAATTTTTTTAGAACTAAAAAATTTTCATTTTTGTAATTTTTGCAATCATTTTAAAAAAAATATTTTTCTTTTATACAGTTATATATAACTATATTTGATTTATTATAAAATTATCTATAATTTTTGGGAACCCGAGTTCGATTCCAGAAAAAAAAATATATTTTTTTTATTTTTTTAAATAGAAAACACTTTTTTATTGCATTTATTTTTTTTAGAACTAAAAATTTTTCTTTTTTTGAATTTTTGCAATCATTTTTAAAAAATTATATTGCTGTTATATAGTTATATATAACTACATTTAATTTATTATAAAATTATCTATCATTTTTGGGAACCCGAGTTCGATTCCAGAAAAAAATATATTTTTTTTTAAATGGAAAACACTTTTTTATTGCATTTGTTTTTTTAGAACTTAAAAAATTTTACTTTTTGAATTTTTGCAATCATTTTTAAAAATTTATATTGCATTTATATAGTTAATAATTGCTATATTTGGTTTAAATTATCAAATTATCAATGATTTTTGGAACCCGATCTCAAATCTAATTCTGATTTCCTGATTCCATGAAAAATTTCAAATTTATAAGCCAAAGTCTTATTTCACTTTGGAAGCCTATGACTTGGAAATAAGGCATACCGCTACATTAAAATTATTGTTTAAGCTTACCATGGAAGCCCCTAATAGCGCTGTACGTCATTCCATTTTTTTTTTTTTTTTGCAAATTTTATCAAAAATTTTCTAAGTCTTTTTGAAAATTGTGTACAAGTGAATAACATATTTAATTGGATATAATCATATATTACTATATGTTAGAATCAATTTGATATAATTAGATACGATCAATTTATTTAAAACTAAGTCTTTTAAAGTTGTTATTTGCTAACAACGTCCGCTGGTCTAGAGGGTAGAGATTGCGATTACAAAACGGAAGACTTGTGGTTCTAATCCCCGTCCGTTCGAAGTTTTTTTTTTTTTTTTATTTATTTTCAGTTTGACATTATTATATCTAAAAATAAATCTAAAAACAGAAACATTTTTTGGATAAAAATGTATCCAATAATTTTTTTATAAAATCAAGATATCAGATATTATAAGATAACTTTGGCGCGGCCAAATTTCGGATGAAATTACATTATATAATATCCAATTTAATATAAAATCATGATATTGGATATTTTAAGATAACTTTGGCGCGGCCAATTTCCGGATGAAATTACATCATATTATATCATATTTAATACAAAATCATGATAATAGATAATTTGGGATAACTTTGGCGCGGCCAATTTCCGGATGAAATCACATACAATCAAATATTAAACTGTAACTTCATATATTATATGATGTTATGAGATAACTTTGGCGCGGCCAATTTTCGGATGAAATTTAGCAAAATCAGATCCAATAAATTATATAGAATTTTATAAGATAACATGTTTTACCATACAATTTTTTTTTACTCGGGACTTTCTAATTGAAAAATGTATCAGAATTAGAAACTTTTTTTATAGGAAAAATGTCTAAGAATCTGAGACTTTTTCTATAGGAAAAATGTTTAAGAATCTTAGACTTTTTCTATAGGAAAATATTCTCAGAATCTGAGAGTTTTTCTTTAGGAAAAAGGTTTTAGAATTCAAGACTTTTTTATACTGTTTTCTTTTTAAAAAGGTCTCAGAATCTGAATTATTTTCGTTATAGAAAAGGCGAAGATTTTCTCAGAATCTAAAACATTTTGTGTAGAATGTTTCATGGCATCTCTCAAAAAATTTTATTTTTTTGTAAAAAAAAAAATTAAAAAAATGTTGGGCCCCCACCGAATTAAAATCCTGTGGGGGTGTTCTGTAATTTATGCGAAAAGTTTTCGCATCGAAAAGTATGAAACAAAAAATTCCATCGTTTCTCGATTCTGGAAAAAAAGCTGTTTCTGTATATCAATGCGAAAACGGCAGCATTTTTATTGGAATATTCCAAATCAGCTGTCAAAAAGGTAAACGAGGCGAGAAAATAATAAAAATCACAACAAAAAAAAAAAACGCAATTTCACATTTCTTTAAACAACACTCGTAACATTGGCAAACAAAAATTAAATAATAAATTAAGTTAATAAAAATAATGTGTAGTATATCATTAATAATATTAGTTGATAGTATTTTCTTAAAAAAAATAATGTTTAATTATTTATTTTTATTTCGGCTATAGGTCAGAAAAAACAATAAAAAAACTAAAAAGTTATTTTTAATTTTATTATTTATTTTATTTTTTTATTTTCCAATATTTCGGTCAAAGTCTTTGACCATCATCTGGGATCTATTATGAAAAAATATAATATGAAAAACAAAACATTTTAATATTACAAAATCACATAAAACACAACATAACAAAAATTACGAAAAAACAAATTATTTACATTTTAAAAAAGAAAAACAAATAAAAACTCCGTCTCCACTGCTTATTGTTTGAGATCTTGTCCTTAACTAATTATTTCTTATTTCTTCTTCCGTGTTTATCTATTGTGTATTTGTATGTGTGAGAGCAATTATCGGTGTCCAGTTTATAATTTAATCTCTCTTCCTTGGGTGTATTGATGATATGCAGCATCTCTAATGTATATCTCTTTTTATAATTATTCTCACCTACTAATATTTTTACATTGTTGAAGTTGGGTTTGTGACCAGTCAAAGTGCAATGGGCCGCTAATGCTGTTTTTTGTGATAATGGTTTATCAACTGCTTTCTGATCAGACTTATGTGATGCTAATCTTGTCTTTAATTTTGTCTTCGTTGTTCCAACATATACTTTTTGGCATACGTTAGAGTCGTCTCCATTGCAATTAATCTTATAAACTAAATTAGATTTCTCATTGTTGTTGAGTTTAGATTTAGTTTTACTAAATAATTTGTCGAGTGTATTGTCCGTTTTAAGTGCTATTTGACATTTTTCTTTGTTATATATGTTAGAAGATTTCAGTCTTTCAGATAATCCTGGTATATAGGTCATGGATTTATATATTTTTGGGGTATCTTCAAGAATTGTTTCTCTTGACCTCGTTGATGTTCGTTTAATTAGGTCATTAATTGTTCCATTTGGAAAATCATTTTTGCGTAAAATGGTTTTAATTTTGTTCAAATTTGCTGTGTGAAACTCATTGTCACTTATATTTAGAACTCTGTTGATGAAATTCGATGCTGTATTAATGATGGTATATCTTGGGTGCTTAGAATGAAAATTTATTAATCTCCCAGAAGCCATTGGTTTTTGATACCAATCTGTTTTTAGAAGATTTCCATGTCTAATAACAATTGAATCTAGGTACGGTAATTGTTGATCTATTTCTTTCTCCATCGTAAATTGAATTTGTCTATTATAACTATTTAATACTTGTAAGGTTTCGTCAATTTTGTCTACGTTAATAATACCAAACAAGTCGTCTACATATTTAGCAAAAATTCTGGGTTTTGTGCTCATCTTCTCGAACGATATTTCCAGCAGGTCTTCCATGACAATATCTGCTATCACTGGGGAAGCTGGTGATCCCATAGGCATACCTTTATTTTGTTCGTAAAATTTATCTTCGTACTTAAAATATCTACTGTCCTTGATACAAAACGTTAGTAGCTCGATGAATGTATTCTTTGGTATTTTTGTGTATTGTTCCAGTATATTCCATTTTCTCTCGATCGTCTTAAGTGCCAAATTTACTGGAATGCTGGGAAAAAGGGAGATCACGTCGAAGGATCTTAAAATTTCATTATCTTCTATTCGTTTATTGTTAACAATAGTTTTAAAATCAATGGAATCTTTCACATTAAACTTGGAATCTTTTGTTAGATTCTTTAAAATGTCAATTAGGTATTTACATAATCCATAAGAAGGGGAATTTATAGATGAACATATGGGTCTTAGTGGTGTCCCTGTTTTGTGGGTCTTCGGAAGACCATATATCCGTGGTGAAGTGGCTGTTCTACATATTAGTTTTTGTTTTTCCGAAATGTCTATAAGATGCATGTTTAATAGTTTTTCTACGAGTGTGTTATTTTTATTTTGTAAAATTGATGTAGGGTCTTTTTTAAGTCGTCTATATGTACACATGTCAGCTAGAATATTTTTCATCTTAGTATCGTATTCCACTTTATTCATCGCCACTGTTATATTCCCTTTGTCAGCATTCAACACCAATATATCTTTATTTTTACCTAAAAATTCTGTCGATTGTCCCACAGTGTCTAATATTAGTTTGTCTCTCTTATTAAGTTTTGTTTTGTACAGGTGGTCGTCTATTAACGACACTAGTTTCGATCTCGATATTTCTTGTTGTTCTTCATCTTCTATTGTTTGAATACATTCTTCACCATCCGCAATACATTTAAACAAAGGGAATGTTGTTTTTGTATTCGGTAAAGCATATTTCGGTCCAAGTGAGAGTAGCCACTGTATGTTTGTTGGTATATTTTTCTCTGTTGTGTTTACAAACCATCCTTCATTTACGTTCATGTTCAACTCTTTATTATGATGTTCTCTTAATTTATCAAGTTTTTTAATATGTGTTTGTTTGGTTTTGTGTACAATATTTTCATAAATAATTTTCTCACTTTGCATAAGTAAGTCTCTGTCCTGTTTTTCTAATAGTTTACTAATTTTCTCTTCTGTTCTTATAAGACCTTCTCTATTCAAACCCATTTGTTTATGTTTTTGTTGTATTATTAGTTTTAGAATTCTTGTTTGAAAATTGTAAATATGTTTTTCTAATATGCGGTTTAAATTTGGCGGAATTTTGTTGTGTATTTTAAAAAGATTATATACTTGTTTTGTTGTATGTTGGATAAAATTCGGAATTATGCCTACTTGCCTACACTTGATTAAGAATGTTGTTGATGATTTTATGTTTGCAATTTTTTTGTTGTGTTTCGAATACTTTTTGATTATGTTGTTCGTTTTCTTGTCATATTTTTGTTTGATGGTGGTGTAAAGTGTCATGATGACTGTGTTGCGGTGTGCCTCCCGTGTATTATATTATTTTTATATTTTGTTGACCTTTTTGTTGTAATTATTTATTTTTATTTCGGCTATAGGTCAGAAAAAACAATAAAAAAACTAAAAAGTTATTTTTAATTTTATTATTTATTTTATTTTTTTATTTTCCAATATTTCGGTCAAAGTCTTTGACCATCATCTGGGATCTATTATGAATGATATTTGTTATGTTGTGTTTTATGTGATTTTGTAATATTAAAATGTTTTGTTTTTCATATTATATTTTTTCATAATAGATCCCAGATGATGGTCAAAGACTTTGACCGAAATATTGGAAAATAAAAAAATAAAATAAATAATAAAATTAAAAATAACTTTTTAGTTTTTTTATTGTTTTTTCTGACCTATAGCCGAAATAAAAATAAATAATTACAACAAAAAGGTCAACAAAATATAAAAATAAAAATAATGTTTTTTATTTATTATAACTCAAAAGTTGTTTAATTTACGAAATATCGCACCATTTTTAAATGTGAGTGATTTTGACACTTCAACTTCAAAAGTTTTCGATTTACAGAAACAGTTTTTCTCGCATCTTTCCAATAATTTTGAAAAAAATCATATTTGACAGAAAGTTTCCGCATAACAAAATTAGAGAAACAGTCGAATGCGAAAAGTCAGGTTTTGTGCCGATTCACGATGTTTCTGTTTCGTTTTTCATATTTCATGTGAAAAATCTTTCGATTCGAGAGTTATAGAACACCGCTACTGGATACGCCCCTGGTCCCCACACTAACAAAAGAGCTAACTTAATTTTGGGATACAATTTTCTTCAAAATAGTTCATAAATTTTACCACAATTTAGTAAAATTTAACTAAAAGTTTAGAAATTTAGAAAAGTTTCGAAATTTTCTACCCATTAGTTTATCATATTTATCTTCCCGAGTACAAATTTTTATACGATGCAATATATAATGATATGTAACACAATATATATTTATACGCAATTTGATCCGAATAATGGTGGATGTTTTTTCATTAAAAAAGATCAACTTGTATAAAATATGATTTGATTCCGAGTTTTGACCAGACATTGCCATACATTGGTGGATCTAATTAGATCTAATTGCATAAAAACATGTAAAATCCTGGTGTTTTTGGTTTGGGTTGAAATACACCACAGGTCAACGATACATTCACCAAACATATAATTTTCTAAAACAAAAAAATGTTTGGGTACGCTTCGAACCAGATAGGTGATATACATAACCCTAACAAGAAAATGTTTAGGAACATTTTAAAAAGTTTCTTATACTTTGCCTAAAAAACTTAAAAAATTTTTGGTTAATTGGAAACATATATAGTTTTATATGGAACAGAATAAGCTATGTATATTTTTATGTTAAATTATACAGAAAACCAAATTTTGTATTGACCCTCATATAATTTTATATAATTATATCTACCTGACACCTTTTAATCCGAATCATGATTAAATTATATATAACTACATATCGCTCCTTTGCTTGTATAGTGTCATAACTCAAAATATTTCATTTTGCAGAAAACACGTTTAAAGTTTACTATTGAAACTGGGTTTTAATTGAAAAAGGCAGGTACATAGAAAATGTAATAATGGCGTGTAATCTTCTCAAACGATGAGTTCAAAAGATATTAATACGAATTTTTGACACAATATAAAGCATGATACACACAAAAAAATAATCGAGGTAATAATGCCTTAGCTGGCATAGGTATTTATTTTTTCTATGAAATTTAAAATATAAGGTTTATTACCTTAGCACTACGTAATTAGTATACCATATTGGCTATGCAACTTTTACTATTCAATTTAGGTAAAAATTCGAAATTATAAATTGTTGACAATTATTTAAAATTCAATAAAAAATAAAACATCAACATTTTCTTTATTTTTGAATTTATTTTTTTATAATTGTGCAAAACAATGAAAATAGCTGAAAATTAACAAATATTAAGAAGTAGGATCAGTAAGGTATATTTTTTTGTTTTTTGCGAAAAAATTTGTATATTTTATTGTCTTTTCGTTTGTTTAGATAACGCGAAAAACGCAATGGAGAAAACAAGTCTTCAAAATTTGTATGCAGATTCAAAAATTTCGTGTGGAGAAAAGACTATCAAGATTTTTATGGCATCCATCAAGGTTTTATTCGGTACATCAAGATTTATATATATATTGAAGATGAATCAACATTTATACATAAGAATATTTTTTAAAATTTCTATAAAAAAAATGTCTCAAATTTAGAGAATTTTTCTCAAGAAATTCTAAAGAAAAAATGTCACAGAATCTGCGAAGTATTCTATAGAAAAAATAACACAGAATCTGAGAATTTTTCTACAAAAAAATGTCACAGAATCTGAGAAATTTTCTATTGAAAAAATGTCTTAGTTTCTGAATACTTTTGAAAAGCAAAAAATGTCTCAGACATTTATAGAAAAATGTCTTAGAAGCTGAGAATTTTTCTATAGAAAAAATGTCTTGGAATCTTAGAATTTCTTCTATAGAAAAATGTTTTAGAAACTTGGAATTTTTCTACAGAAAAAATGTTACAGAATCTGGGATTTTTTCTATAGAAAAAATGTCCCAAAATCTGAGAATTTTTCTATAGAAAAAAAGTCTCAGAATCTGAGAATTTTTTTTATAGAAAAAAGGTCTCAGAATCTGAGAATTTTTCTATAGAAAAAATGTCTCAGAATCTGAGAATTTTTCTATAGAAAAAATGTCCCAGAATCTGAGAATTTTTCTATAGAAAAAATGTCTCAGAATCTGAGAATTTTTGTAAAAAAAAAAAAAAATCTCAGAATCTGAGAATTTTTCTAAAGAAAAAATGTTTCAGAATCTGAGAATTTTTCTATAGAAAAAATATATTTTCTATAGAAAACTTTTCAGATTCTAAGACATTTTTTCTATAGAAAAATTGTCAGATTCTAAGTCTCAGATTCTTAAATATTTTTTTTACAGAAATATTCTCAGATTCTAAAACAATTGTTCTATAGAAAAATTCTCAGATTCTGAGAAATTTTTTCTAAAGAAAAAATCTCAGATTCTGAGACATTTTTTCTATAGAAAAAATCTCAGATTCTGAGACATTTTTTCTTTAGAAAAATTCTCAGATTCTGAGACATTTTTTCTATAGAAAAATTCTCAGATTCCGATACATTATTTCTATAAAAAAAATTCTCAGATTCTGACACATTTTTTCTATAGAAAATTTCTAAGATTCTGAGCCATTTTTTCTACAGAAAAATTCTCAGATTTATGGACAGTTTTTCTATAGAAAAATTCTCAGATTCTGAGACATTTTTTCTATAGAAAATTTCTCAGTTTTTGAAACAGTTTTTCTATAGAAAAATTCTCAGATTCTGAGACATTTTTTCTTTAGAAAAATTCTCAGATTCTTTCTTAGACATTTTTTCTTCAGAAAAATTCTCTGATTCTGAGACAATTTTTTCTATGGAAAAATTCTCAGATTTTGAGACATTTTTTCTTTAGAAAAATTCTCAGATCCTGAGACATTTTATCTATAGAAAATTCTTAGATTCTGAGACATTTTTTCTATATAAAAATTCTCATATCCTGAGACATTTTTTTTTTATAAAAATTCTTAGATTCTGAGACTTTTTTTCTATAGAAAATTTTTCAAATTCTGAGAAATTTTTTCTATAGAAAAATTTTCAGATTCTTTCTGAGACAGTTTTCTATAGAAAAATTCTTAGATTCTGAGACATTTATTCTCTAGAAAAACTCTCAGATTCTGAGAAGTTTTTTCTATAGAAAAACTCTCAGATTCTGAGACATTTTTTCTAAGAAAAATTCTTTGATTCTGGACATTTTTCCTATAGAAAATTCACAGATATTGACACATTTTTCTAAAAATTTATTTTTATTTTATTTTATTTGTTCTTCCCATACAACAAGATTAAATCTTTTAAATTAAAGTATGGGAATTTTCAATGAAAAACACATATAATAGTAAAAAAAAACATTTAAATTTAAATATAGGTATAAATATAAATATAAATAAATGAATGGTATAAGAATAATACGAAAATAAATTTTAGTTAAAAAAAAAATATATATATAAAAAATGGTTGGTTGAATCAAAAACAATTTACGACAAACAATTAAAGTTTACGATCCAAAAGTAGTTGTTATTTTGTTTTTAAACTGTATTGCGTTGCTGATTTTCTGGGTTTTATTTGATAGTAAGTTCCAGAGATATATAGCATAAAAAAAGAACTGCCATTCAGAAATTTTACTGCGATATCTAATTGGTACAAGTTTTCTTCCTCTATTTGATCTGGCAAAGGTTAAGCGATTGTATAGGTATGATGGTTCCTTCAGGTATATAATTTTGTGTAAAAATACTAGTACCTTTAATTTTAAAATATTGTCAAACGACATTACATAAAGTTTTGTTGAAAATGAAGTGATACGATCAAGTCTCTTTAATCCATAAACATATCTTATGATACTATTGAAGGCCACATTTAGTTTCCTTTTACTTGTTGAGTCACATGAGGCAAACATTTCACACCCGTATAATAATACTGGCATTAGGTATGATTTGGCAAGGAGTATTCTTATATGCAATGGAGTACAAGATTGGGTCGCCCAGAGCGTTCGGAGCATACCATACGTTCTCCCTACCACAACGTTTACATGATTGTGCCAACTTAATGTGTCATTGAAAACTACACCTAGATTCTTTGACGAAGTTACAATTTCCAGCTTCTGGTTGTTAAGAATTACTTCAAAATTTAAATTATGACGCAGAGATTTTTTGTGCATAATAAGACATTTGGACTTGAGGGCATTCAGACTAAGTCCATTAATAGTTACCCAGTGATGGATATTGCTTAAATCTTCATTAAGTTTTCCTAAGTTTGCGCTGGAACACCACCAGCATGTGTTTTACGATCAGCTCTAAATACAACATAACCATTTAAACTACACAGACTGTCAGGGGTATTCTCTACGAGCCAAGTCTCCGACACACAAATAACATCAATAGAAGAGTTTTCAAAGGTCAATCTGAACTCGTCAATTTTATTGTTAATGCTCTGAGCATTTATATGACAAACATTTAACCCTTTCCTCTGCTTAGCCAGTATCCGTACCATGTTTAATGTGCTTTCTCTGGAACTTCTACGAGATCTACGTAAATTGTTCATATCGATAAAATATAATGAAAATTCTAACAACAACGCAATGACAGCTATAACTGAAAAATTGTATCGTAAAATTTAAAGAAACAATAATAACGATTATTCGAAAAGTAAGATTAATAAATAAAAAGAATATAAGAACAAATTTTCTAAGGAGTACAAAAAATATTATAATTTTTTTTTGTATGTGTAAATTTTTACATCTGTGAATAATTATGAAATGATTGACCAGCACTGGAATTTGAAGAGGCTCCGGGATCTTGAGATTCGGTCTCACGATGTGTAGGAAGAAAAAACTCATCTAGGTGCTGCAAACTGTCTATGCGAATTGGCTTATCAGTAATTGATTGCTTAATATAAACAATACCACGCATTGTAAAAACAGATTTTAAATGTCCATCTTTTCGTAGGTCGAGTGCATTTTGAAAGATTTTGTAATTATGTGATGTAAGGTGTTCATTTATAAAAACACGACCATTGGGTATCACCTTAGGATCATTAGAAGTAAACCCTATATTTTTCAGCATAAGGTGCATTTCCTTGGATTTTCTATAACCAGCAAGCGATTTTAACATAAAGTTTTTATCATATGGGGACATAAGTTTGACCATTATGACTGCATCTGGTGAGTTGTTTTGCTCCTTGTTATTTTTATTTTGCAAGCGATAAATATTTTTCACTGAGGGTGTTGATATATTTAATTCATTGCAAATAGCATCAAAAATATCCCATAAGTTTTCATTAGGTAAGCGAGGAACCCCATTTATACGTATATCACACGCAACTAACGAATTTTCTTGCCTTAGATTTTGCATTTTTAATTCATTCACTTCGATTTTGAGTGCTATTAAATCATCCGCCACTGTTTCTAGTTTAGACACTCTTTCTGTTACATCAATGATATCTTTATTCATCTCACACATACTACGTTCAAGATTATCAATTTTTTCAAGCACACGGCTCTCACTCTCACAAATTTGTAACATAAGTTTCTCACTTAGTTTTTCTAAACGACTATCAAGTATTTTAACGAAATGCATTGGAGAACCATAATCAGATGGTCGTGGAGTTTTATTTGGATTATCTAGAAATGACTGTTGCAATAAAGCTCTAGTGCGTTTTGCCGACGGATTTTCCATTATAATTAATTTAAAAATTAGTATATGCTTTGTGTTGTTTTTGTTTTTTATTTGTTTATTAAGAGAGTTTTACTTAGTTTTTTTTTTTAATTTCGGTTGTTTCTTGCTGTGTTTTATTTTCGCTTTTATGTTTTGGCACAATTTCTGTTGTTATTCTTTTATATTTTTTTGTTTGTTTTTATTTGAGTTGATTTTTTTTTTTATTTAAAGAGGTTTGGGTTCTTGCTTTGACTTTAATTCTGTATCTTTATTTGTTTATTTTTATTAAATAATTGCTTTTAAAAAACAAAACCAATATATATTTAAACAGGGTTTTTAGTTTTAATTATTTTTAATACAAAAAAAGATTTTAAAAATGTATATTTTATGTGTAAATTTAATTAAAGAAGGAGCTTATTAAAAACACAACCGACTCTCACGAGAAATGTATTATTTTCTATAGAAAAGTTCTCATATTCTGAATTGTGAGACATTTTTCTATATAAAAATTTTCAGATTCTAAGATTTCAGATTTTGTAAAAGAAAAAATATCCAGAAACTGAGTATTTTCTGTAGAAAAGTCTAAGAATCTGAGAGTATTTCTATTGAAAAAATGTTTAATAACAGACAAATTTTCAGATTTTGAATCCTTTATAAAATTCTGAGACATTTTTCTTATTATCAATTTTTCTTTAAAATTTGTAAACATTCAAAAAATAAAATTAATTAAAAATAATAAACTTTTCGTAGTTTTTATTTAAATTTTAAAAGGAAATGGTGTAAAAATGCCAGTACTAATACAAGGTAATACTACCAAATTATTTACGTAATATCACCTATTTATCAATGCTATTTTACCTAAAAAGCAAAGGTATTTTTCTGTCAACCATAATAAATTTTCGAACATAGGAATTACCTTAGCTTTTAAGTAACATTACCTTTAAACTTAGCAAATGCCCCGTTTGCCTGGCGCTAAGGTATTTTTATACTATAATTTTAGGTAATATTACCTCGACTTTTTTTTTGTGTGTATAACGAATAATTCTGCATCATTAACTCAAAAAACGCATTTTTTGAGTTATGACACTATACAAGTAAAGGAGCGATATGACTGCATATAAAAAATTTAGAAAATATCTCACGCGATGTATAATCATTAGACCACCCAAATTTGCAAAAGTATTTTTTTGTTCGCTCCACCGGCAGTTTCTGATAGATTGGCCATAAAAAATAATATCTGTGCAAGAACTGGATCTCTCGGTTGCATACAGGCCAGTCGATTTGAACTTTTGATCCTAAAAGTGACCTAAAAGCACTACAAAGCTTTTAAATGTCATAGCTCTTAAAATATGAGTTTTTCCAAAAAATGCTATATAAGTTTTATTTTGCAGAATAAGAAAAACCAACATTTCCTTCATACAAATTTTTAGCCTAAGTCTAACACATCGTGGTGTTTTTGGCGGTTAAAGTAAAAATTTATGTGAAGACTTAATTTAAAACGACCCTCGTTAAAATTTGGACGGAAATTAAAATAGTCGGTGTCTATTATTTTGTAGAGTAAGATATGTAGTTTTCATTAACCAATTACATTTGGAATTTATATGGGCAATTTCATTACAGAAGTGCCCAAAGCTGACTTTGAAGTTTCGATTTTCAAATGCTGCATACAAATTTGTGAAATTACTTTGTTTTAAACGACCCTTGTTAAAATTTGAATGGAGACAATCGGTTTCCATGATTTTGAAGAGTTAGATGTGTACTTTTTGGAAAATATTTGGGGAATTCCAGGCCAAATCACTCACTTTTAGACCCGACCCCCTTCGATTAATTTTTTTGGATATGTTTTAGTGCGTATTAAATGCAACTTGCACTCAAATTTTCAGCCTTTTATACCAAGTTTGTGTTGAGTAGTGTTTGGGAATTCCCGGACTTTTAAATTTCCCGGGAAACGGGAAAAAAATAATCTATTTCCCGGGATTCCCGGGAATCCCGTGAAATTTTCATTATTAATATAAATCATAAAAAACATTAAAATTTTACCAAATTTTTATTAAAAACAGTTTTATTACAGATAAACGATTAATTAAAACATGGAAAATCAAAAAATAGAAGTTAGAAAACCCTGAAATACAATAAAACAAAAAAAAATATTGCAACTTTTTTCCCCACAAAAAATCGCAAAAAAATTTAAAACTGCGTTATTCGAGCAAAAACTAATATAGTTGGCAGCAGGGATGAAACATGCCAATTTCGATTTGGTATCAAAAATGATTTTAAATTGTACTTTTTTGACCCTCAAAGTACTTTTTTATTTAAAACAACAAAAAAAAATAGTAATTATAAACGAAACAGGTACTAAAAATTCATGAATGTATTTTAAAAATAAAAATGAGATTTGACATTTGTTCCGGTAAAAAACAAATTTATTAAACAAAACACCCCCCGGCCGAACCAACTTTAACCTCAAGTTGCGAACACCGTTAAGTTCTTTGTTGATTATGAATCTGGGGTGCCCCACTACTATATTTCGACGAAAATTAAAATCTTTGCAAGAGCCGTTTTTGGAAAAATAGCGTTTAAACGTCATAAAAATTACATTTTAAGCTTATCTCGAAAACTATGAGAGATATGAAAATATAACTTAAGACAAAAATTATTCCTAGGGAATAAGTGAAAAGTCATAAGATCATACATGGTATTCATTAGACCATGCACCAACATAAATAAAACTCTTTTAAGAAAAAGAGTTTCTCCACGAATAACCATATTTCAATTAGTAGAAAATGGGGAAAAAATTAATGCAAGAAAAAAATTTCAATAAAAAATTAATTAAAATTGTTCAATTTAAAAATGTATCAAATTAGTCGCGGGCGTATCAACGTATTTTTCAACAATAAATAGTATCAAAAAAAGTACATTTGTATCAACAATTCCATCCCTGGCAGGGATGAAACATGGCAATTTCGATTTGGTATCAAAAATGATTTTAAATTGTACTTTTTTGACCCTCAAGGTACTTTTTTATTTAAAACAACAAAAAAAAATAGTAATTATAAACGAAACAGGTACTAAAAATCAAATTAGTCGCGGGCGTATCAACGTATTTTTCAACATTAAATAGTATCAAAAAAAGTACATTTGTATCAACAATTCCATCCCTGGTGTTGAGTAATCAAGTTTTTAAAATGGCGTTTTTTTTTTTTTTTAATTAACAAATCGAAATTTTTAATTAATTTTGACCAGTAAAAAATATAGATATCTTAAAATAAGTAGAACGACGTTTTGTTGGTATTAAAATGTAGTTTAAGAAAAAAATATGAAAAAAGTATTGAAAGTAATTATCACTTATTTTTTAACGTTTAAAAATTAAAATTAAGTTTTTGAAAAGTCCGAAACCTTAGAATTTTTTTAAAAAGTCTAAAAATTCTACTCTAAATTACACAATTTTAAGCCATAATTCGAGATGTGAACAAAATTCGTTCTACTTTTTTCAAATTTTGAAAATTGCAGTTTTTTTTTCAGACTCTGGTATATTTTATATGGTGCTCCAAAATAATTAAATTGGTAGATATTGACCCTAACTTACCCTAGGTACATTCATTTGTGGGTAAAAATATGTCTCATAAAAATTTAGGTTGATGGGACATGGGTAATGCGTGCCGCATCGGCCTTAAATTTAAAAAAACGGATTACAAGGAAAATATGATTTTTTTCTGTTTTCTCAATTGTTTTGGTATTTTAAGTTAAATTTGAATTCAGGTGGTTACAGAATTTTGATTTGGAGTAAAATGCCTCTCTAATAAGGTACTAAAAACTAAAATCGGTTGAAAATCAGCCATGTTATTAAAACCTCCCCAGGCATCTAACGTGTGGCAGACCACTTGAATAAGGAATACAATCCGATTCATGATATTCATTGAAATTTTCTACAGTAATAACATTTTTTTATTCTTCAAGTTGAAATGTAATTAGATTACAAGTATTTTTCATATTGTATTTTGCTAACATGTTTTAAATCAATGCTAAAAATGCCTGTACTTTTCAACACTCGTTTGAAATCTCCATTTTTAACTCTTCAAAATCATGGAAACCGATTGTATCCATTAAAATTTTAACGACGGTCGTTGGAAATACAAGTAATTTCACAAATTTGTGTACAGAATTTGAAAATCAAAATTTCAAAGTCAGTTTTGGGCTCTTCTGTAATGAAATTACCCATATAAATTCCAAATGTTTATGAAAACTACATATCTTACTCTACAAAATAATGGACACCGACTATTTTAATTTCCGTCCAAATTTAAACGAGGGTCGTTTTAAATGAAGTCTTCACATACATTTTTACTTTAACCGCCAAAAACACCACGATGTGTTAGACTTATACCCTGTTCTCACGAGCATCTAAAAACGGTTTTAAACGACATTTGTTTTAATTAAAAAAAAAGTGTTCACACGTAATTTCACTCGTTTTATTTTGGTTTTTATGTTTTTATTTTGACATTTGCATTATCAGCTGATAAACATGTACACATTTTAACAACAAACGATATTAAAATATTGAAATTATATTCATTAATTATACATATAACTGTTTATAATGTTCAAGAATTGTTTAAAGATAAAAATAGCATGATTTTTTTTTGTATTATTTACATTTTAGTAATAAACAATGTTGCCAATATTAATAAAATGCTTTAAAAACGCTGAACATTCAAAAATACTCAATTCAACCCCTGGAATTCCGCTCGTTTTAAATCGTTTTAATTTTAAAACGAGCTAAAAACATTTTTATTTTGACATATTACAACAACAAAAATGTTTGGTAAAACGAGTCATAAAAATGGTTTTTAAGCATAAAACGAAAAATGTTGCTAAAAATGGTTTTTAAGTGTAAGTGAGAACAGGGTATTAGGCTAAAAATTTGTATGAAGGAAATGTTGGCTTTCTTATTCTGCAAAATAAAACTTATATAGCATTTTTTGGAAAAACGCATATTTTAAGAGCTATGACACAAGCTTTGTAGTGCTTTTAGGTCACTTTTAGGGTCAAAAGCTCAAATCGACTGGCCTGTATGCAACCGAGAGATCCAGTTCTTGCACAGATATTATTTTTTATGGCCAATCTAACGGTGGAGCGAACAAAAAATACTTTTGCAAATCCCATACATTTTTTGGGTGGTCTAATAATCATACATGATTTTTTATTCTTGCATCAGGTTATATATGTTTATTTTTACTCGGGTTCTTAGATTTAAGAAAGTTTTTTATTCACTACTTTAGTAAATTTTTTAAAAGTTGAGAATTTTTTTTAAAAAAACATAAAATGGCGATATCTAAACTAAAAACTAAGATTTCAAACCGAAAAAAGCTTGTTGAGCGGTGTAATTTGACCATTCTTGGACTCAAATTAAGTTTGTGCACTTATTAAAGATGTCACAAAATATAGATCCAATCGGTTCATGTTTGGACTTCGGACACATTTTCCGGAAAACACTGGTGTAGGGTATAAGGTCGGTCTTGACCCACTATAATTTTCTTACTTGTTACCATAACTCCAATAAAATGGTAATTAAACCATTAATTGGTCCCTAAAGTTCTCATCTATGCTGAATGTTATATCGATCACTTGTTCGGTAGGGTATCGTGATTAATATGCCTAGATTTAAACCGTTTTTTACTATACAATAGCGGCGCAGCTGTTCTAAAAAAAAAAACGCGGCGCGCAGCCGAAACGCCGCCGCCGCCGAAAATTTTTGCTCTTCAGCCGCCGCCGAAAATTTTGCATCGGCTTGCTTCACTGCCACTAACTCGAAAAAATTATCAAAATTTTTTTTTCACGGATTCAGTAATATTAAAAATTTGTTTGGCGTTTTTTTTAATTTTTGACTATTTTCGTTATACCTCGCGTTATTTACATCCGATCTACTCGCAATAAAATCCATGTTAAAGAGAATCATGCAACAAATCATTCAAACATCATTTTTAAATCAAATGATAAGATTACGTTTAATTAGCATACATAATATGTCATATTATGACAAAAATACGTTATTTGAGCAATTAAATCAAAATTTGGATGGTCGACAAAAATAGAAATCGTAACAAATAAAGTTTATTATGATTTCTCTTCAGAGACCAAATATAACAGTTATTTGTGACTTTTTGTTTTAAAAAAAATATTCTAATGTATTAACACCTGTTGTATTTACACTTTTTTTGGGACGCTAAAAAACGACAAAATTAAATGTTTTTTTTTTAAATCCGTGTAAATATGTGACAGATGGACGGACATATCATTGACAATATGTTGGTTTAGCTTTGAAGAATACTTAGGTAAAATTACCAAATTGTAAAAAAACGGTTAATAATGTAAAAAAAAAAAACAAAATAAAAAACTACTTATAACATTTTTAAAGACAAAAAAAAAACATACAACTATTCTTTTTCATGGTATTCGGATGCATAATAATAAAAATTATTTTGATTCATGTTTCAATTGAAAATGAATAATTTAAACTTTATTTCAAAACTAAAAATTGAATGAATAAATTCATTGTATACAAGATCTGGGTTTATTTAAACCCTATTAGTTTTAGATTTTTTGTCTATTTCAGTTATGAATTCAAATTTAGTTAAACGATTTTTTACCTAAATATTTGTTAAATTTAATTTGTTTAACTAAAATGTTTGCGGTACTGCGCAATAACTCCAAAATGAAATAAGTCCCAATGAAATAAGTTCCAAGAAAAATGAATTAACTCCACACTTTAAATAATGAAATAACTCCCAAAGAAAAAATGAAATATGTCCCAATATTTGAGAGTTATTTAAAATCAAAATAATAACTCCCAAAAAAAATTAAATAACTCCCGATGAAATAAGTGCCAAAGAAAATGAAATAAGTTCCCATTGTTTTTTTGTAATAAAGGTTTTCTGCGTAGCCGGCCTTCGGCCGGGCTTAGGGACTACATACTCCATGCATTAAACCCACCCTCTCTGCAAACCAATGCTATTTTGGTTATCAGGCCTTTTTGAGGCATAACAAATTTGATAGCGTAAAGGCCTGCTACCCTAGAAAACTTTACTTTGCGGAGAGGGTGGTTTAATGCATGGATTTTGTAATCCCTAAGCCCGGCCGAAGGCCTGCTACGCAAAAAAACTTTTAAGCAAACAAAAAAAAAAAAACAATTGCGCAGAGGTGTATATTGTTTTCAATTAAAATTAAATAAGTCCCACCATTGATGAAATAACTCCCAATGCTTAACAAGAAATGAAATAACTCCCAATCTATTTTTTGTTGGGGTTTTTTTCATTTGGAAGTTATTTCATAATGAAATAAATCCCAACAAAATATGTGCAATAAGTCCCACTACACTGGGACTAATTTCATAATGAAATAAGTCCCAAATCGTATGTAAAATTTTTGGGCGTTGTTTCATTTTTTTGGGAGTTATTTCATTTGGGAGTTATTGCGCAGTACCAATGTTTGCATTCCAATGTGGTGATTATTACTCGCATTGTACAGTCTATTTTGTGTATTTCTTTTGTGTCGTCTGTAGTCATTGTTAAGTTTTTTTAAAGACTCCCACAAAAACTCTCGTTATCTTCGTTTGACTAGGAGTTTTTGCTTCCAGTTTGTTGCGAATGACTACAGTATTGTGTGTTATATTCAACTGCTGGCTTTTTTCAAAAACTATCAACTGAGGAGTTTAACAATTTCAGTGGCAGTTTAGTTATTTTAACTCTGTTTTGAACTGCTGTCAAATGGCACCCACAATTTTGTTTACAACTTGAGGCCAGCGCACAGTGCTTCGTTCCCATGTAACGAAGGGACAAAATTAGAAGGAGTTGTCAGATATTTTTGAGATTTGGTACACTAACATAAAATATATTAGTTAAGAAAAATTTGAATTTTTGGAAAAATCGGTGCAAGGATACGCCTACCTCCCATGTGTCCTGAAATTGAAAAATGTAATTTTAGCTTCAATAATGCACAAAAAATTACAAAAAGTGGTGATGCTAATACACATTCCACTAGCAACGTGACTGTAAATTTTCACTTAAATCGGAGCAAGGACTCAAGGTCCTGCCATATATCCTTTTTTCTTTGAAACGCTTTAACACCTACAAAAATTGTCCGATCGTAAAAAAACTTTGTAAGCAAATTAATATTCCTTAGATATATATTAATGCCAAATTTGGGCAAAATCGGATTAGCAGTGTGGAAAATATAAAAACATCCTTTTTTGGAAAATAAGATATTTTTATTTTTAAAGTCGTCTAAAAAAGGTCAAAGAAATGTATTAAATCAACTTCTGAGCTACATAATGTTTATACATGTCGATAGTAAAATTTGATGGCGGTTCTTTTTTTAGAATACATTAACCCCCTATCTCCCATTTTTAGGGGTCATTTTTGTCCTTTTTTAACATATCCTCATAGAACAACACTAAAATGTGCGTTTTAATAGTTAAAATGTTCTACAAAAATGTTAAGCATCAAATTTCACTAGGGGTTGTCAAATACCAAAACATCGTGCGATATAATCAAAATGCTTTAAAAAGTAAAATTGTAAAGTATCATATATTGTTAAATAGCTTTTACCAAAGTAGACTGAAATAGGTCGAAAAAATGTACTAAAAATACTACTGAGAAAAAAAAATGTCTTAAGATGTCTTCAGTGAAATTTAATGGCGGTTCTTTTGTAAGAACATATTAACCCTCCATCTCCCATTTTAAGGGGTCATTTTAGTCCTTATTTCAAATATTTTTATAAAATTTAATAAAACGAGCGTTTAAAGGTTAAAGCGTAATACTAAATTACTTTTTTAAAGTTTCTTGAATATAATTTATAATTTAAGAGTTATTTCACATAACTTAAAGCTTCAATAGAATACACTGTGCAACAAATTTGAGGTCACAGAGTGTATCTTAAATTGGACAAAACCAAAAATGAAGGTATACCATTTGTAAACCAAAAACGAATTGTTTTGAAAATTTACCTCGAGTTCTTTTTATGGCCCATTGAAGTCTTTACTTTTTTTTTTAATGGGTTTGGAATGATTAAAGATATCTATTAAATGTTTGTAGAACATTTTAACACTTTAAACGCACGTTTAAGTGTTTTTTTATAAGAATATTTAAAAAAGGGACTGAAATGACCCCTGACAGTAATAGAGAGAGGGTTAATATATTTTAAGAAAAGATAAACATCAAATTTTACCGAAGATAGCTATTAACAGTATTAGGCTCAGAAGTACATTTGTTATATTTTGTCGAATTATTTCAATTGTGGTGAATCACAATTTAACAATAAATGATAATAAATGATAATTAAAAATTTTACTTTTTTAAGCATTTTGCTTATATCTCACGAATTTTTGGTATTTTACAACTAACAATGAAATTCTATGCAGAAAAATTTTTTAGAACATGTTAACCCTTTAAAAGCAAGTGTAAGTGGTGCTCTACGACGATATTTGTAAAAGGGACTAAAGTGACCCCTAAAAATGGGAGATTGAGGGTTAATATGTTCTAAGAAAAGAACCGTCATCAAATTTAGTTGCACATCTATTAACGTCATTTAGCTCAAAATTAAATTTAATATTTTTTTTTTACTTATTCTGAACTCCTTTGAAAAATAATCAAAAACTTCAGTGGGCCATAAAAAAAACACGAGCTAAATTTTCAAAATTCTGCGGGGATTTCGATCTACTATTAAAATACATTTATTTTACTTTTTTACCCTTTCAAAACATAAAATCGTGTTGCACAATGATATTAAACACTCCTAAATGCATGATATTTGAGTAAAAATCATGAATTTAGGCATTTAAAAAAACGCATTTTTTTCTAATTTGTGGTAAAAAATAGGCGCTAATTTTTGAATACGCTGTTAGATAGGAGTTTAAACTTACAAAAAAAAGAAAAAAAAAATATCTATTTTTTTATATTTTTTTTTTACACTCCATCAAACTTTAGTTATTTTTGGATTTTCAACAAAAAAAACTTGTTTTTCTGCGCAATAAAAAATATTTTTTTTGGAAATATATACAAAATTCTATATTTTAACTTCACTACAAATATATCAAAGTATTTTAAAACAAAATTTCGAACCATTTTATTAAAAAATGGATTTTTGAGAATTATTTTTGTGAAACAGCTAAAAAACATTTTCCTGTTAAGTAGTTTTTGCATAAAATTCTCTGAGTTTAGCGCCCTCTCGTGGTGACAAAAGCAATCAGAAAAAATATTTCTGTTAATATTTATTTGAGATACCTTATTATCTTTCAAAAAATCTGTATTTAAACACAATTTGAGACAAAAATTTTTTTTTTGACTTTTGTCCATGGGTCGAAGCATAGTGCAGCGCCTCCCGCCACTGGTAACAATCTTGAAGCGATGCGGGAGCTGAAGTGTACATTAGTTGAGGTTCTGTCGGGTCGCAAGAGAGGGCTTTCTCACTCTTACGTCCACGGCAGAAAATCGCGAATGGCATGACTAAAGGTTACCTACCCCCCCCCCTATGATGAGTTCACTATTCAAATTAAAATCTGCAAGTGGTACGCAGACTTCGTCTGCTAATCCACCCATTGAGCCCTCACATGAAGGTTCCATGGCCGGGGCTCAATATTTGCAGGTCCCAAACTCGTCTGCCCCAACTACTGCCCAGGCGCCTACCTCAGGCTTGGACAGCGGACATGCTACTGAGGTAGAAAAACCGTCATCACTCACCAGGCAGGATAACATGGATGTGGTTTCAGATTGTGATACCAATGATCAACTGTCGGGCTTGGATGACCTCGCCTTATTTGGTACCGACGAGGAGGATAACTTGTTGTTGTCCCCCAGACCGGTTTGTAAGGAGAGCGTTATTTCTGAGTCCGTACAAGGGGTCAAGGGTGTTGCAATTGAAGCCACCGCCTCTGCATCCGCCCAGGTGAAGGATGACACAAAACGTTTGGCAGGCTATAGGCGCTCTCTCAGGTACTTGAGGAAGTTGACTCAACTAGATCCAGCTACCTTAAGTACAAGGGATAAGCGTCTAAAGCGCAAGCACGAATTCCATGTTCGGGTGTACGAAAGAATGAATACACCCGGCATGGATGACTCGCCAAACGTCAAAGCACAAGATCGGTGCCAAGCTATGACGACCTCAGATCAGTCTGTGCGCCATAGCATCTCCGATGTGCGAAAAACGGACTCCACTGTTCCTCGTGGATCCGGACAGATCACGCCCGCTAAATCGGCGATACTGGACACACGTCCCTCCACATCACGTGGTAAGGCTGTGGGCGGTGCAAAGATTTGCGGGGGTCTTACCAATGAAGCCAGAAATGGAGATGGTAAACCGAAGGAGCAAGCCGTACACACCTCGAACAAAGGTGGTACTGCAGGCTCCAAGGCGAACACCTCCAAATCTGGTGGCAAGCGGCAAAGATCCGGTGAAACACAGGTGTCTGAGGGAAAGAGGTTGAAACCTTCAACTAGCTTGACATCAGCACCTGAGCTACAAGTAGCCATTATTGACCGAAGTCATCCAGAAGGCAGGATGGCTACGGACAGATGGCTGCTTATAGAGGAACGGAGCCTAAGGTCACTAGTTGACGCGCTCAAAGACAGTGAAGATGATTCATTCACTGAATTTGACCACGCCAAGTGGAATAAGGGCATCAAGATCGTGGGCTGCAGCAATGATAAAGCGCTAAGCTTTCTCAAAACCTGCATCCACGGTCTTGATGACCTTTGGCCTGGGATGAAGGTAGAGGCTGTCCCTGTTGATCAGGTTCCTTATCAGGCCACAGTAAAGGTGTGGATTCCTCCTCCAGTTATAGAGGATGAATCCATACTAACGCTGCTTAAACGCCAAAATAAGGGGCTTGGTTCTGATGATTGGAGAATCATCAGGGGGCGTGTGAGGGACAAGGGAGACGGTAAGGATCTCTGGCTAAAAATCAGCTCAGAGTCCTTGCGTCTTCTGCGTCTCTCCAAAGGCGATGTGAAGTTCGGGTTGAATCATCTGAAGATGATTCTTCCCAAAGACGAAGCGCAAAAATGACTCCTAGCTGCATGAAGGTGGTGCAGATTAATCTGCATCATTGTGAAGCAGCTACGGACGAATTGCTGCGTTTCATGGAGAGGGACGGGATAGACGTGGCTTTAGTTCAAGAACCCTGGTTGCTTGCAAACAGGGTTCGGGGATTGAAGTCACAGAAATTCATGCTCATCTCTCCATCTGGTGAAGGTAGGTTGCGAAGCTGCATTTTGTATAGGAAAGGTATTAATTTATTTCTTCTGTCTCATTACAGTCATGGCGATCTAACGGTGGCAGCGCTCGAACGCAAGGGGATGCCAACACTAATCCTTGCGTCCATGTACTTGCCGTACGATGAGGACGACCCCCCAGCACAGCATCTGCGAACTCTTATCGAGTACTGCACGGATAAGGGCCAGGATATTGTGGTAGGTGGAGATGCCAATGCTCACCATACATTGTGGGGAAGCACTGACATCAACAGGCGAGGTGAGTCCCTTTTTGATTACCTTCTATCTACTAATTTAGTTATATGTAATAAGGGAAACAAACCGACCTTCTATAACTCAATTAGGGAACAAGTTATTGATATAACTTTGGTCTCAAATACGGACTCGGTTAGAATTTCAGACTGGAGGGTATCTAGCGAGTGCTCTTTTTCTGACCATTACTGGATACTCTTCAGCATTGATCTCTCAATGGAGAGTAGGATCCCTTATAGGAACCCCAAGAAAACGAACTGGGTTAAATTCCGAAGCCTTGTTAGAGCACTACCGGCCCCAGAAATGGATAAGCCGGTCAGCATACAAGGTTTGGAGGAATCTGTTTGTTTAGTGACGAACACCCTTAGGGAAGCTTATCTTAAATCCTGTCCAGAGCGCTTGCCTCCGAAGAAGATCCATCAACCGTGGTGGACCCCGGGGCTCAAGCTTCTGAGGACAGAAAGTAGGAAACTCTTTAATAAGGCAAAGAAAGATAACACGGCGGAAGACTGGGAGAACCATGGACGTATACAGGGGGTGGGCACAGGGGGCACGTGCCCCCCCTTTTCGATTTGAAAATTTTTAAAAATTAAATAAAAATTTAAAAAAATTAAAAAAAAAAATAAAAAAAGTAATTTCTATCGAAATATTAGTAAAATATGTTTAAAGACACTTAATATTGGTTTTATTTAATAAAAATAAGGTGTCAGGTCATGAAAATAAATTTCTATAAAAAATTTTCAAACTATAATATTCTAATACACTTTTTCAATATTAAAATATGAGATATTTTTTCTATAGGAAATTCTCAGATTCTGAAAAATTTCTTCTATAGAAAATTTTTTAGATTTTAATAATTTTTTTATATGGCACTCACTTATAATTCTTACCGTAAGAATCTTACGTGAAGCAATAAAAAGATTTTTCTTAAATCTTAAAACTTGAATGTTTTGAAAATGGAACGCGCTAACTTACGAAAAAAAAACTTTGTCAAATTACTAGGAAATGTCTCGTAATCACATTTTACCAATATTTGACAGTTTTCCTTGTTTTTTACCAAATCGAAATTTGCATTTTTTTTTTGTAATTTTACAAATTTTTTTGTAATTTTACAAATTTTCAAGATAATTTTACAAAAAAAAATCTAGTTCTTGCGCAAAAAACAATAAATTTACAATTTTATTGGTAAAAAGCTTGTAAAATTACAAAATTATTGGTAAAAAGCTTGTAAAATTACTAGGAATTCTCATAAAATAGGAGGTAGCAAAAAATCTAGTAAAACTACGAAACCTCTTTGTAAATTTTATCGTGTCAAAAAATTTGTAAATTTACAAATTTAATGGTAAAAACCTTGTAAAATTACAAAATTATTGGTAAAAATCTTGTAAATTTTTTTAGCAATTTTTGTCAAATAGGAGGTAGCAAACAAAAAAAGTTACAAGTTTTTCTTGTTATTTTACAAGTTTTTTTTTTGTGTAGGTCCACAAAAAGGAGCGTTCGATATATCGAACGCGAATATCAGAAAAAAAAAAATCAATACTCTTAAAAAGTTTGGTAAGAAGATTTGGAATAAAAAGGTTTTCATGTAAAAAACTTTTGAGATTTCTAGAAATTTTTTATAAAAAATCTGTAATAAAAGATATTTTTGTTTTATAATAATAAAGATGAAATCGTGAGGGGGGAGGGTACTAGTTAAAAATAAATAGGCGATGACAAAAAAATTCTGGGGGTTGTGCCCCCCCGTTTTCAAAATCCTGGATACGTCGCTGGGGAGAACTATCGTCTTAGTTTTAATGCTTTTAAGAAGGAAACCCGAAAGGCGAAAAGAGAATCCTGGTCCAACTTCTGTGGAGAATTGGAGGGGACTACGGAAGCGGCGAGACTCCGTAAAGTTCTTTCTAAGGATCCCAGCACACCAGGATTTCTTAATAAACCGGACGGATCCTTTGCAGAAAGCAGTCAGGAAACCATCGAACTTCTGATGGATACCCATTTTCCGGGTTGCAGAGACGAGGTGAAGAGAGAAACTCCCTTGGGTACACTTTCACCAGCTGCAATTCCAACAAATGAATTCATCAAAGCGATGGTGGACGAACGCAAGATAACGTGGGCGGTACGTTCCTTCAAGCCCTACAAATCGGCAGGGCCTGATGGTATTTTTCCGGCACTCTTGCAGGAGTCCCTCGGGATAATCATGCCATGGCTACTTCGTATCTTTACGGGGAGCCTGGCATCGGGATATATACCCTCCGAATGGAGGGAGGTTAGGGTGGTCTTTATTCCCAAAGCGGGAAAAGTAAACCACAATACCGCAAAGGATTACAGACCTATCAGTCTGTCATCGTTTCTATTGAAAACTCTGGAAAGACTGGTAGATGTATATGTGAGAAGTATCCTCACATCAGACAACTTCAGCGAGGCCCAACACGCCTATCTTAAGGGTAGGTCTGTTGAGACGGCTTTGAGTGATGTTGTCGGTTTGATTGAGGATACTCTTCACAAAAAAGAGTACGTTTTGGCATCATTTCTGGACGTGGAAGGCGCGTTCAACAATGTCAAAATATCGTCAATTCTTAATGCCCTACGGAAGACGGGCACGGACACACAGATTACTCTATGGACGGGCAACATGCTGAAAAGCAGGGCGATTAACTCGAAGATAGGCGATGGTGAAGCGAGGAAAGTAGTTACAAGGGGCACACCACAGGGGGGGGGGGTGATCTCTCCTCTTCTGTTGAATCTTGTAATAAATGAAATCCTCGAATCACTCAACGAAATGGGTATCAAGGTGGTTGCCTATGCTGATGACGTTGTGATCCTAATCAGAGGTAAGTTTTTACCAACGATTAGTGAACTCATGGAATCAGCACTTAAGATACTCTTGACGTGGGCAAGGAATAACGGTCTGGAAGTCAACCCCTCAAAAACCGAACTAGTCTTGTTCACGAAAAAGACTAAGATAGACAGGTTTGTTCTTCCCAAACTAGATGGAATCACCCTAGAACTATCTAATGAGGCGAAATACCTGGGTGTAATCCTGGACTCAAAGCTTTCCTGGAAAAGGAATACGGAGGAAAGGATGAAAAAGCCGTTATGTGCTTTTTACACCTGCAGAAGAACTTTCGGAAGAAGGTGGGGTCTAAAACCGTATATTATCCACTGGATGTATGGTGCGATAATTAGACCAATACTTACCTATGGAGCCCTTGTGTGGTGGAAAGCAGTGGATAAGAAATCATATCTCTGCAACCTACAGAAGGTACAGCGACTGGCGTGCGTGGGTATCACTGGTGCTATTAGATCAGCACCCCAGGCCGGCCTGGAAGTGATACTAAACATTCAGCCCGTAGATATCTACATCAAGAGCACAGCAGCAAAATCGGCTCTTAGGTTAAGAGAGTCACAAATGCTTAAGCAACGCTCTTGGGGACACTCGACCATATTAGGTACGGTGGGCGGGTCGGATTTGGAAGGGAGAACCGACTATATCTCACCGCAGACGAACTTTAATAGGAACTTCGAAATCAGAATACCAACTAGGGAAGACTGGGCGGCAAACTCTGTTATAACGGGGAATGCGATCTCAATTTTCACGGACGGATCGAAGATGGAGATGGGTACGGGTTCGGGGGTATACTCTGAATGCCTCGGAATCAGGGCCTCAGTGAGGCTCCCGGACAAGTGTAGCGTTTTCCAGGCCGAGGTTTTTGCAATTGACAGGGCCGCGCAGATGATTATGGCAAAGGACCTAAATCCTTGCGCCATCAACATTTTTGTGGACAGTCTCGCAGCTCTGAAGGCCTTAGGGTCACACTCTGTGAAATCGAGAATTGTTAGTAATTGTATACAATCCCTTCACCGAATCGGTCAGCACACAGTCGAGCTAATTTGGGTCCCTGGACATAGTGGGGTCGCTGGTAACGAATTAGCTGATGAGTGTGCAAGGGGTGGCTCCGAGTCGGTGGGGGAACGTGTCGAACCGGATATCTCGGTTCCTATAGTGGAGTTGATGAACGAAATTGATAGGATATCGGGGAATATGATGATTTTTGGGCGTTGTTTCATTTTTTTGGGAGTTGTTTCATTTGGGAGTTATTGCGCAGTACCAATGTTTGCATTCCAATGTGGTGATTATTACTCGCATTGTACAGTCTATTTTGTGTATTTCTTTTGTGTCGTCTGTAGTCATTGTTAAGTTTTTTTAAAGACTCCCACAAAAACTCTCGTTATCTTCGTTTGACTAGGAGTTTTTGCTTCCAGTTTGTTGCGAATGACTACAGTATTGTGTGTTATATTCAACTGCTGGCTTTTTTCAAAAACTATCAACTGAGGAGTTTAACAATTTCAGTGGCAGTTTAGTTATTTTAACTCTGTTTTGAACTGCTGTCAAATGGCACCCACAATTTTGTTTACAACTTGAGGCCAGCGCACAGTGCTTCGTTCCCATGTAACGAAGGGACAAAATTAGAAGGAGTTGTCAGATATTTTTGAGATTTGGTACACTAACATAAAATATATTAGTTAAGAAAAATTTGAATTTTTGGAAAAATCGGTGCAAGGATACGCCTACCTCCCATGTGTCCTGAAATTGAAAAATGTAATTTTAGCTTCAATAATGCACAAAAAATTACAAAAAGTGGTGATGCTAATACACATTCCACTAGCAACGTGACTGTAAATTTTCACTTAAATCGGAGCAAGGACTCAAGGTCCTGCCATATATCCTTTTTTCTTTGAAACGCTTTAACACCTACAAAAATTGTCCGATCGTAAAAAAACTTTGTAAGCAAATTAATATTCCTTAGATATATATTAATGCCAAATTTGGGCAAAATCGGATTAGCAGTGTGGAAAATATAAAAACATCCTTTTTTGGAAAATAAGATATTTTTATTTTTAAAGTCGTCTAAAAAAGGTCAAAGAAATGTATTAAATCAACTTCTGAGCTACATAATGTTTATACATGTCGATAGTAAAATTTGATGGCGGTTCTTTTTTTAGAATACATTAACCCCCTATCTCCCATTTTTAGGGGTCATTTTTGTCCTTTTTTAACATATCCTCATAGAACAACACTAAAATGTGCGTTTTAATAGTTAAAATGTTCTACAAAAATGTTAAGCATCAAATTTCACTAGGGGTTGTCAAATACCAAAACATCGTGCGATATAATCAAAATGCTTTAAAAAGTAAAATTGTAAAGTATCATATATTGTTAAATAGCTTTTACCAAAGTAGACTGAAATAGGTCGAAAAAATGTACTAAAAATACTACTGAGAAAAAAAAATGTCTTAAGATGTCTTCAGTGAAATTTAATGGCGGTTCTTTTGTAAGAACATATTAACCCTCCATCTCCCATTTTAAGGGGTCATTTTAGTCCTTATTTCAAATATTTTTATAAAATTTAATAAAACGAGCGTTTAAAGGTTAAAGCGTAATACTAAATTACTTTTTTAAAGTTTCTTGAATATAATTTATAATTTAAGAGTTATTTCACATAACTTAAAGCTTCAATAGAATACACTGTGCAACAAATTTGAGGTCACAGAGTGTATCTTAAATTGGACAAAACCAAAAATGAAGGTATACCATTTGTAAACCAAAAACGAATTGTTTTGAAAATTTACCTCGAGTTCTTTTTATGGCCCATTTTTTTTTTAATGGGTTTGGAATGATTAAAGATATCTATTAAATGTTTGTAGAACATTTTAACACTTTAAACGCACGTTTAAGTGTTTTTTTATAAGAATATTTAAAAAAGGGACTGAAATGACCCCTGACAGTAATAGAGAGAGGGTTAATATATTTTAAGAAAAGATAAACATCAAATTTTACCGAAGATAGCTATTAACAGTATTAGGCTCAGAAGTACATTTGTTATATTTTGTCGAATTATTTCAATTGTGGTGAATCACAATTTAACAATAAATGATAATAAATGATAATTAAAAATTTTACTTTTTTAAGCATTTTGCTTATATCTCACGAATTTTTGGTATTTTACAACTAACAATGAAATTCTATGCAGAAAAATTTTTTAGAACATGTTAACCCTTTAAAAGCAAGTGTAAGTGGTGCTCTACGACGATATTTGTAAAAGGGACTAAAGTGACCCCTAAAAATGGGAGATTGAGGGTTAATATGTTCTAAGAAAAGAACCGTCATCAAATTTAGTTGCACATCTATTAACGTCATTTAGCTCAAAATTAAATTTAATATTTTTTTTTTACTTATTCTGAACTCCTTTGAAAAATAATCAAAAACTTCAGTGGGCCATAAAAAAAACACGAGCTAAATTTTCAAAATTCTGCGGGGATTTCGATCTACTATTAAAATACATTTATTTTACTTTTTTACCCTTTCAAAACATAAAATCGTGTTGCACAATGATATTAAACACTCCTAAATGCATGATATTTGAGTAAAAATCATGAATTTAGGCATTTAAAAAAACGCATTTTTTTCTAATTTGTGGTAAAAAATAGGCGCTAATTTTTGAATACGCTGTTAGATAGGAGTTTAAACTTACAAAAAAAAGAAAAAAAAAATATCTATTTTTTTATATTTTTTTTTTACACTCCATCAAACTTTAGTTATTTTTGGATTTTCAACAAAAAAAACTTGTTTTTCTGCGCAATAAAAAATATTTTTTTTGGAAATATATACAAAATTCTATATTTTAACTTCACTACAAATATATCAAAGTATTTTAAAACAAAATTTCGAACCATTTTATTAAAAAATGGATTTTTGAGAATTATTTTTGTGAAACAGCTAAAAAACATTTTCCTGTTAAGTAGTTTTTGCATAAAATTCTCTGAGTTTAGCGCCCTCTCGTGGTGACAAAAGCAATCAGAAAAAATATTTCTGTTAATATTTATTTGAGATACCTTATTATCTTTCAAAAAATCTGTATTTAAACACAATTTGAGACAAAAATTTTTTTTTTGACTTTTGTCCATGGGTCGAAGCATAGTGCAGCGCCTCCCGCCACTGGTAACAATCTTGAAGCGATGCGGGAGCTGAAGTGTACATTAGTTGAGGTTCTGTCGGGTCGCAAGAGAGGGCTTTCTCACTCTTACGTCCACGGCAGAAAATCGCGAATGGCATGACTAAAGGTTACCTACCCCCCCCCCTATGATGAGTTCACTATTCAAATTAAAATCTGCAAGTGGTACGCAGACTTCGTCTGCTAATCCACCCATTGAGCCCTCACATGAAGGTTCCATGGCCGGGGCTCAATATTTGCAGGTCCCAAACTCGTCTGCCCCAACTACTGCCCAGGCGCCTACCTCAGGCTTGGACAGCGGACATGCTACTGAGGTAGAAAAACCGTCATCACTCACCAGGCAGGATAACATGGATGTGGTTTCAGATTGTGATACCAATGATCAACTGTCGGGCTTGGATGACCTCGCCTTATTTGGTACCGACGAGGAGGATAACTTGTTGTTGTCCCCCAGACCGGTTTGTAAGGAGAGCGTTATTTCTGAGTCCGTACAAGGGGTCAAGGGTGTTGCAATTGAAGCCACCGCCTCTGCATCCGCCCAGGTGAAGGATGACACAAAACGTTTGGCAGGCTATAGGCGCTCTCTCAGGTACTTGAGGAAGTTGACTCAACTAGATCCAGCTACCTTAAGTACAAGGGATAAGCGTCTAAAGCGCAAGCACGAATTCCATGTTCGGGTGTACGAAAGAATGAATACACCCGGCATGGATGACTCGCCAAACGTCAAAGCACAAGATCGGTGCCAAGCTATGACGACCTCAGATCAGTCTGTGCGCCATAGCATCTCCGATGTGCGAAAAACGGACTCCACTGTTCCTCGTGGATCCGGACAGATCACGCCCGCTAAATCGGCGATACTGGACACACGTCCCTCCACATCACGTGGTAAGGCTGTGGGCGGTGCAAAGATTTGCGGGGGTCTTACCAATGAAGCCAGAAATGGAGATGGTAAACCGAAGGAGCAAGCCGTACACACCTCGAACAAAGGTGGTACTGCAGGCTCCAAGGCGAACACCTCCAAATCTGGTGGCAAGCGGCAAAGATCCGGTGAAACACAGGTGTCTGAGGGAAAGAGGTTGAAACCTTCAACTAGCTTGACATCAGCACCTGAGCTACAAGTAGCCATTATTGACCGAAGTCATCCAGAAGGCAGGATGGCTACGGACAGATGGCTGCTTATAGAGGAACGGAGCCTAAGGTCACTAGTTGACGCGCTCAAAGACAGTGAAGATGATTCATTCACTGAATTTGACCACGCCAAGTGGAATAAGGGCATCAAGATCGTGGGCTGCAGCAATGATAAAGCGCTAAGCTTTCTCAAAACCTGCATCCACGGTCTTGATGACCTTTGGCCTGGGATGAAGGTAGAGGCTGTCCCTGTTGATCAGGTTCCTTATCAGGCCACAGTAAAGGTGTGGATTCCTCCTCCAGTTATAGAGGATGAATCCATACTAACGCTGCTTAAACGCCAAAATAAGGGGCTTGGTTCTGATGATTGGAGAATCATCAGGGGGCGTGTGAGGGACAAGGGAGACGGTAAGGATCTCTGGCTAAAAATCAGCTCAGAGTCCTTGCGTCTTCTGCGTCTCTCCAAAGGCGATGTGAAGTTCGGGTTGAATCATCTGAAGATGATTCTTCCCAAAGACGAAGCGCAAAAATGACTCCTAGCTGCATGAAGGTGGTGCAGATTAATCTGCATCATTGTGAAGCAGCTACGGACGAATTGCTGCGTTTCATGGAGAGGGACGGGATAGACGTGGCTTTAGTTCAAGAACCCTGGTTGCTTGCAAACAGGGTTCGGGGATTGAAGTCACAGAAATTCATGCTCATCTCTCCATCTGGTGAAGGTAGGTTGCGAAGCTGCATTTTGTATAGGAAAGGTATTAATTTATTTCTTCTGTCTCATTACAGTCATGGCGATCTAACGGTGGCAGCGCTCGAACGCAAGGGGATGCCAACACTAATCCTTGCGTCCATGTACTTGCCGTACGATGAGGACGACCCCCCAGCACAGCATCTGCGAACTCTTATCGAGTACTGCACGGATAAGGGCCAGGATATTGTGGTAGGTGGAGATGCCAATGCTCACCATACATTGTGGGGAAGCACTGACATCAACAGGCGAGGTGAGTCCCTTTTTGATTACCTTCTATCTACTAATTTAGTTATATGTAATAAGGGAAACAAACCGACCTTCTATAACTCAATTAGGGAACAAGTTATTGATATAACTTTGGTCTCAAATACGGACTCGGTTAGAATTTCAGACTGGAGGGTATCTAGCGAGTGCTCTTTTTCTGACCATTACTGGATACTCTTCAGCATTGATCTCTCAATGGAGAGTAGGATCCCTTATAGGAACCCCAAGAAAACGAACTGGGTTAAATTCCGAAGCCTTGTTAGAGCACTACCGGCCCCAGAAATGGATAAGCCGGTCAGCATACAAGGTTTGGAGGAATCTGTTTGTTTAGTGACGAACACCCTTAGGGAAGCTTATCTTAAATCCTGTCCAGAGCGCTTGCCTCCGAAGAAGATCCATCAACCGTGGTGGACCCCGGGGCTCAAGCTTCTGAGGACAGAAAGTAGGAAACTCTTTAATAAGGCAAAGAAAGATAACACGGCGGAAGACTGGGAGAACCATGGACGTATACAGGGGGTGGGCACAGGGGGCACGTGCCCCCCCTTTTCGATTTGAAAATTTTTAAAAATTAAATAAAAATTTAAAAAAATTAAAAAAAAAAATAAAAAAAGTAATTTCTATCGAAATATTAGTAAAATATGTTTAAAGACACTTAATATTGGTTTTATTTAATAAAAATAAGGTGTCAGGTCATGAAAATAAATTTCTATAAAAAATTTTCAAACTATAATATTCTAATACACTTTTTCAATATTAAAATATGAGATATTTTTTCTATAGGAAATTCTCAGATTCTGAAAAATTTCTTCTATAGAAAATTTTTTAGATTTTAATAATTTTTTTATATGGCACTCACTTATAATTCTTACCGTAAGAATCTTACGTGAAGCAATAAAAAGATTTTTCTTAAATCTTAAAACTTGAATGTTTTGAAAATGGAACGCGCTAACTTACGAAAAAAAAACTTTGTCAAATTACTAGGAAATGTCTCGTAATCACATTTTACCAATATTTGACAGTTTTCCTTGTTTTTTACCAAATCGAAATTTGCATTTTTTTTTGTAATTTTACAAATTTTTTTGTAATTTTACAAATTTTCAAGATAATTTTACAAAAAAAAATCTAGTTCTTGCGCAAAAAACAATAAATTTACAATTTTATTGGTAAAAAGCTTGTAAAATTACAAAATTATTGGTAAAAAGCTTGTAAAATTACTAGGAATTCTCATAAAATAGGAGGTAGCAAAAAATCTAGTAAAACTACGAAACCTCTTTGTAAATTTTATCGTGTCAAAAAATTTGTAAATTTACAAATTTAATGGTAAAAACCTTGTAAAATTACAAAATTATTGGTAAAAATCTTGTAAATTTTTTTAGCAATTTTTGTCAAATAGGAGGTAGCAAACAAAAAAAGTTACAAGTTTTTCTTGTTATTTTACAAGTTTTTTTTTTGTGTAGGTCCACAAAAAGGAGCGTTCGATATATCGAACGCGAATATCAGAAAAAAAAAAATCAATACTCTTAAAAAGTTTGGTAAGAAGATTTGGAATAAAAAGGTTTTCATGTAAAAAACTTTTGAGATTTCTAGAAATTTTTTATAAAAAATCTGTAATAAAAGATATTTTTGTTTTATAATAATAAAGATGAAATCGTGAGGGGGGAGGGTACTAGTTAAAAATAAATAGGCGATGACAAAAAAATTCTGGGGGTTGTGCCCCCCCGTTTTCAAAATCCTGGATACGTCGCTGGGGAGAACTATCGTCTTAGTTTTAATGCTTTTAAGAAGGAAACCCGAAAGGCGAAAAGAGAATCCTGGTCCAACTTCTGTGGAGAATTGGAGGGGACTACGGAAGCGGCGAGACTCCGTAAAGTTCTTTCTAAGGATCCCAGCACACCAGGATTTCTTAATAAACCGGACGGATCCTTTGCAGAAAGCAGTCAGGAAACCATCGAACTTCTGATGGATACCCATTTTCCGGGTTGCAGAGACGAGGTGAAGAGAGAAACTCCCTTGGGTACACTTTCACCAGCTGCAATTCCAACAAATGAATTCATCAAAGCGATGGTGGACGAACGCAAGATAACGTGGGCGGTACGTTCCTTCAAGCCCTACAAATCGGCAGGGCCTGATGGTATTTTTCCGGCACTCTTGCAGGAGTCCCTCGGGATAATCATGCCATGGCTACTTCGTATCTTTACGGGGAGCCTGGCATCGGGATATATACCCTCCGAATGGAGGGAGGTTAGGGTGGTCTTTATTCCCAAAGCGGGAAAAGTAAACCACAATACCGCAAAGGATTACAGACCTATCAGTCTGTCATCGTTTCTATTGAAAACTCTGGAAAGACTGGTAGATGTATATGTGAGAAGTATCCTCACATCAGACAACTTCAGCGAGGCCCAACACGCCTATCTTAAGGGTAGGTCTGTTGAGACGGCTTTGAGTGATGTTGTCGGTTTGATTGAGGATACTCTTCACAAAAAAGAGTACGTTTTGGCATCATTTCTGGACGTGGAAGGCGCGTTCAACAATGTCAAAATATCGTCAATTCTTAATGCCCTACGGAAGACGGGCACGGACACACAGATTACTCTATGGACGGGCAACATGCTGAAAAGCAGGGCGATTAACTCGAAGATAGGCGATGGTGAAGCGAGGAAAGTAGTTACAAGGGGCACACCACAGGGGGGGGGGGTGATCTCTCCTCTTCTGTTGAATCTTGTAATAAATGAAATCCTCGAATCACTCAACGAAATGGGTATCAAGGTGGTTGCCTATGCTGATGACGTTGTGATCCTAATCAGAGGTAAGTTTTTACCAACGATTAGTGAACTCATGGAATCAGCACTTAAGATACTCTTGACGTGGGCAAGGAATAACGGTCTGGAAGTCAACCCCTCAAAAACCGAACTAGTCTTGTTCACGAAAAAGACTAAGATAGACAGGTTTGTTCTTCCCAAACTAGATGGAATCACCCTAGAACTATCTAATGAGGCGAAATACCTGGGTGTAATCCTGGACTCAAAGCTTTCCTGGAAAAGGAATACGGAGGAAAGGATGAAAAAGCCGTTATGTGCTTTTTACACCTGCAGAAGAACTTTCGGAAGAAGGTGGGGTCTAAAACCGTATATTATCCACTGGATGTATGGTGCGATAATTAGACCAATACTTACCTATGGAGCCCTTGTGTGGTGGAAAGCAGTGGATAAGAAATCATATCTCTGCAACCTACAGAAGGTACAGCGACTGGCGTGCGTGGGTATCACTGGTGCTATTAGATCAGCACCCCAGGCCGGCCTGGAAGTGATACTAAACATTCAGCCCGTAGATATCTACATCAAGAGCACAGCAGCAAAATCGGCTCTTAGGTTAAGAGAGTCACAAATGCTTAAGCAACGCTCTTGGGGACACTCGACCATATTAGGTACGGTGGGCGGGTCGGATTTGGAAGGGAGAACCGACTATATCTCACCGCAGACGAACTTTAATAGGAACTTCGAAATCAGAATACCAACTAGGGAAGACTGGGCGGCAAACTCTGTTATAACGGGGAATGCGATCTCAATTTTCACGGACGGATCGAAAATGGAGATGGGTACGGGTTCGGGGGTATACTCTGAATGCCTCGGAATCAGGGCCTCAGTGAGGCTCCCGGACAAGTGTAGCGTTTTCCAGGCCGAGGTTTTTGCAATTGACAGGGCCGCGCAGATGATTATGGCAAAGGACCTAAATCCTTGCGCCATCAACATTTTTGTGGACAGTCTCGCAGCTCTGAAGGCCTTAGGGTCACACTCTGTGAAATCGAGAATTGTTAGTAATTGTATACAATCCCTTCACCGAATCGGTCAGCACACAGTCGAGCTAATTTGGGTCCCTGGACATAGTGGGGTCGCTGGTAACGAATTAGCTGATGAGTGTGCAAGGGGTGGCTCCGAGTCGGTGGGGGAACGTGTCGAACCGGATATCTCGGTTCCTATAGTGGAGTTGATGAACGAAATTGATAGGATATCGGGGAATATGATGAGGGATAGGTGGATATCGCTGACCACGTGCAGGATATCGCGGACCATGTGGCCACTGCCGGATCATAAGAGGACAGAAAGCCTTCTTACCTTTGGCAAACGGACGGTTAGCCTATTAGTAGGAGTACTGACGGGACACTGTATAATCGGCCAAATGGCCGTTCGTATGGGAATTTCTGACAGGGACTTTTGCAGAAGTTGTGGGGAGGTGGAGGAGGAGGAGTCAGTGAGGCACTTGTTGTGTGAATGTCCGGGTCTGATGAAACGTCGTCTTAAGTATTTGGGGCAACGATTTTTTGATGACTTAGATTGCCTAAACAATGTACCATTGACGTCTCTAGCAGAATACCTTAGGGAATCGGGGTGGTTTGAGAGGTAGAATTTTGTATGTCATGGGAGTAGGGAAACAACTTTAGGGGAATCACAATGGGCCTTATGGCCTCCGAGTGAATTCGCCAAATCGGCGGACGCCCATCCAACCTAACCTAACCTGAGGCCAGCGCCACCTGCCGGGTCGAAAAAAATCAAATCTTTAAAACCTTGACTTATATGCTGCTGTGTTTTAAATTACAGACAACTTTTTTTTGGCGTTTTTAACATTCAAGTAAGTTTTTACACTCAAAAAAATACGTTAGTAGATTTACTAATTTTTTTTTGCTAACGCTAGTTAGCTAACTTTTAGCAAATTTTTAGTTGATATTAGCATGTTAGCAAAAAATTCTTGTAAACTTCATTTAGCACATTAGCAATTTTAAACAAACTTTGAACTAATTTCTTTTTCTATCAAAGATATTTTCTTAAAAGAATATTAAAAATACCGGATTTCACACCTAATTATGCACTGTCTTTAGAAACTGGAGCTACAGATGGCCATTTCTATTATTTATGCCTTCATCTTAATTATTTGACTAAAACATTGTATAACTATAGTACGGAAAGGTTACCACATAAATTATCAAAGCTAGTTCTTCAGAAAAACATTTTTTGGGCGAAGGAAATTAATGAAATTGGTGAGCAGTTTAATGTACGTTTTGATGTAGATCTATCTATGAATGAGTGGATTAACCAGTGTTTAGAAATTGTGTTCAAACTTCAAAGTAGCAAACATTCTGAAATGGAAGAACTTTCTACAGCAAGTAATACTCGTATTTACAAGCACCTCACTCCTGCTATGGGTTTGACATACATACTTGAAGAAAATTTGTCAATAAACGAAATATCTGCCATTGTTAAAGCTCGATGTGACACGCTGCCTCTAAGAAAATGTATGTTTAATAGTAACACTTCTTCTATCTGCAATTTATGTAATATGGGTAGTAGGGCGTTTCATCGAAAACTTTTTTTTTGATTTTTGCTACTCTTGAAGCGGAATATGAATTCTTATGGCCTAAAAGATTTTTGAGATTTTTTTCAGATTTTTGGCGGGCCGGGATCAACTCGCTCAAATCGATTTTATGCTAAAAATGAGGTTATAAAACATAATTTTTTTTTTTTTTTTTTTGGTTATAGTGCCTTGTTTTTACAAATGTGGATAAATTACTTTAAAATATTGCTAGCCTCCTAAAAAAAAATATTCGCGGTAAAAATGATGAGGTCAAAGGTCAATAATTTGACCTTAAAAGTAAAAATTTTGAATTTTCCAAATTCAAAGCTCAATAACTTAAGAAATATACAACGTAGGTTCGTGATGTTGACACCGTTTAATAGATATTTTAAATATTTTGATTTATTCCAAAATGACGTCTGTCATTTTAGTAGAAGTATTAAAAAAATTAAAAAAACTAACTTAACCCATTTTTTTTCTTACATTTCACATGAGCTTAACCAACAAGTACATATGTTAGTATCTTATTAATCGGTAGAATGTCTGAGAATAGATAACTTATCATTTATGTATATGCGTTATGTGGTCCTATACCGATATTTCGATGTGTTACACACGGAATGCCAAAGTGAGTTTACAAAGAATGAGAATGTCTTTCAAAACTTACTAATTAATGTTGATAATAATAGGAAAATTATACCTAATGTAAACAAAAATGTTGTTGAAAAAGCGTTAGCGAAAGCTGTTTGAATATGCTACTACTTTGGCACAAAATTACTTAAGAATTGTTTGGCTTTATATATTTTGTGTGAAAACAAATTGTGTTTTAGATTTAATTTTTATGTATTGTAATTTTAAATACATTTTCAGAATATTTATTATAATATTGTTATGCTTTTGATAATATTGTTATTCTTATGATTTTGTATGATACATATTCATAAAAATATATTCTTGCTTTGGAGATTCGGCATTTTCTCTAAATTTTTATACCCTCTAACCAGAGTATGGGGGTAAACTCACTTTGGTATTCCGTGTGTAACACATCGAAATATCGGTATAGGACCACATAACGCATATACATAAATGATAAGTTATCTATTATCAGACATTCTACCGATTAATAAGACAGACGTCATTTTGGATTTAAATGAAAGGTATTTAAAATATCTATTAAACGGTGTCAACATCACGAACCTACGTTGCATATTTCTTAAGTTATTGAGCTTTGAAGTTGGACAATTCAAAATTTTTACTTTTAAGGTCATATTATTGACCTTTGACCTTATCACTTTTACCGCGAATATTTTTTTTTAGGAGGCTAGCAATATTTTGAAGTAATTTATACACTTTTGTAAAAACAAGGCACCATAACAAAAAAAAAAAATAAAATTATGTTTTATAACCTCATTTTTAGCATAAAATCGATTTGAGCGAGTTGATCCCGTCCCGCCAAAAATCTGAAAAAAATCTCAAAAATCTTTTAGGCCATAAGAATTCATATTCCGCTTCAAGAGTAGCAAAAATAAAAAAAAAAAAGTTTTTGATGAAACGCCCTAATGGGTAGTGTTTGGGAATTCCCGGACTTTTTAATTTCCCGGGAAACGGGAAATAAAAAATTAATTTCCCGGGATTCCCGGGAATCCCGGGAAATTTTTATTATCAATATAAATCCTAAAAAAATGTTAAAATTTCACAAAATTGTTGTTTAAGAATGTTTTATTAGAAATAAACAATATGTGTACAACTAATTAAAACACAAAAGACAATTAAAAGCTGACATAAATGTAAGGGAAATAAGAGAGAAACACTAAAAAAAAATTCACAAATTTTTGCGTTTTGGAGCAAAAGACTATTCAAGACCTTTCAAGCTCCAAACAGCTCATTCACTAAAATATCAATTCAGCGCGTTTCGCTCTAGATTTAACGATTTTTGACCACCTTAAAAGCGCATTTTAATTAAAAAAAGCGCCTTTAGCACTTTCTTTCTACAGCTAAGCACTTTGAGAAAAAATTTACATTTTATAACAGATACGTCCTAATAACAGTATTAAATTCATACTTTGTTGAAAATTAAACAAAAAAATGTTGTTTTCATAATAAAAACAGAGAAAATTTTTTTAGAAAATTATATTTAAAATTTTTTTTTATTATTTAAATAGGCCTTAAATTTTTTATTAAAACCGTTAAATTAAAAATACTTTTTAGCGCTTTTCACTTTATTTAAATTGAGCGCTTTTAGAGTTACTGTTTTGCGTGTTTTGGCTGTAGAAAGTTGCCATAACTTGAGTGGTGTTTTTTAAACAATTTAAAATTTTTTTTAAAATATATTTAAAATTAAACTACAATAAGCATTTTTATGTAAAAAGGTTTATTTTATAAAATTCCCGGATTTCCCGGGAAAAATAAAAAAATTTCTCGGGAATTCCCGTCAGGGTTTTCCCGGGAATTCCCGGGAAATACGACCCGGGAATTCCCGGACCCCAAACACTAAATATGGGTGAAGATGAAAATTTGTTACACTTTATGGGAACATGCCCGATACTTAGAGAATTTAGGGTTCGCTTTTTCGGAAAAAATAATTTTGATCAAAATACGCTAATAAGTTTATTAAATGGAACATGCGACGCACTGTGGTCAATATTTTGAGATAGCGGCCAAAACTCCTTTTGGTTTTTGTTCTCCGATTTTAAAGTTATTAGACTCATATGAAAGTAGACAGTAGTAAACCTCGGGAGCCAAAAAATTAGAACTCTATTTCAATTATTTCACTGAGAACAGGGTGGTCCAAAATGGGATTTTTCAGAATTTAGTAAATTTATGATATTTTTAGTTAATTTTTAAAGTTTAAATGATCATAACTTTTTTGTTTTTCAAGATTTTTGGACGAAATAAATTTTGTGTTGTAACTTAACTTATTTCCTATTACTGGTAAAAAAATTGAAGCTCTACTGTTTTCAGAACAATTTAAATATTTTTTTTAAAAAAGGTCAAATTTCTCGGAAATTTCCTACTTCATAGAGCACAACTCCTGTGAGTCAAGCTGAGTCAAAACACAAATTTACTATTTTGTAGTCCTAACTCTCCTCTACATTCCTATATACACTAAGGGTGTTCTTAACAGTAAGGGAAAAATTTAAAATGTTTTAATTGCTTGGCACTGGGCAGAATTTTGTTCCTTTGTACTAAAAACTTAATAATAAAAAATTTGAAGTTAATCCGATAACTTTAAGTGGACGCGGAAACGACCTGAAGTTTGAATAACGGATTACAAGGTGAAAAAATGACTTTTTACTCATTTTCTCAATTTTTTCGATATTTTAAGTTAAGTTTGAATTCAAATGGTTACAGAATTGTGATGTGGAGTACATTACCTTTGTAATAAGGCACCAAAAACTAAAATCGGTTAAAAATCAGCCAAATTATTACAACTTCCCCAGGCAACTAGCGTGTGGCAGACCACTTGATCAAAGATTTCGAGTTCAATTTTTGAAATTGATTGAAATTATCTACTATAGCAACATTTTCTTATTCTTTACTTCCCAATGTACTAAGGTGATAGGTATTTTTCATATTGTGTTATGCTAACTTGTTTTAAATTAATGTTAAAAAGGTCTAAATTTTTCAGCCCTGTTTTCAAATCTCCAATTTTAAATTTTAATTTTTTTAGGCAAATAAAATTTAAAAAATCGACCATTGGACCATAGGATTTTGTTAAGCACATATAAGGGAATAAAAATTACAAAAAATGTAGACATTCCTTTTTTCATTCGGCTAGTTTAGCGATTTTATTTCGGCGGATTTCGAGATAATAGTAATTTTGGTAACTTTTTTAGCTTTTAGTTAATTTTTTTTTAACAAAGTTCATATGTTTTCTACCGAATTACTACAGAATAATATAGACTACTTCAATTCCTTTAATCAGGGCAAAATTGAGATATGAAAAATTGACCCAGTTAAAGGTCAAAGGTCAAATTTGAGAACAATTTGAATTTTTAAAGATTAACAATTTTTTTGAGCGGATATTAATGAAACTCCTTGATGTTATTTTAATATGACTAAACATAAATGGCTTATTATTAAAATTCGGAAAATTAACCCATAAGTGCTATTGGGGTCTAAATTTTTTTTTATTTAATGGAGAAAATATAAGTATATTATTTCATAGGGTCATATAGACCCCAACAGCACTTAAGGGTTAATGTTTTGAATTTGTATAAGGCATTAATTTTTACATCTTATTAATATAACATTTAGGAGTTTCATTAATATCCGCTCGAAAAATCTGTAAATCTTTAAAAATTCAAATTCTTCTAAAATTTGACCTTTGACCTTGAACTGGGTCAATTTTTCATGTCTCAATTTTGCCCTGATTAAAGGAATTGAAGTATTCTATATTGATCTGTAGTAATTCGGTAGAAAAAATACGAAGTTGGTTAAAAAAAAATAAAAAAATTAAGTAAAAGCTAAAAAAGTTACCAAAATCACTATAATCTCGAAATCCGCCTAATTAAAATCGCTAAGCTAGACGAATGAAAAAAGGAATGTCTACAATTTTTGTAATTATTTTTCCCATATATGTGCTTAACAAAATCCTATGGTCCAATGGTCGATTTTTTAAATTTTATTTGCTTAAAAAAATTAAAATTTAAAATTGGAGATTTGAAAACAGGGCTGAAAAATTTGGACCTTTTTAACATTAATTTAAAACAAGTTAGCATAACACAATATGAAAAATATCTATCACCTTAGTACATTGGGAAGTAAAGAATAAAAAAATGTTGCTATAGTAGATAATTTCAATCAATTTCAAAAATTGAACTCGAAATCTTTGATCAAGTGGTCTGCCACACGCTAGTTGCCTGGGGCAGTTGTAATAACTTGGCTGATTTTTAACCGATTTTAGTTTTTGTTGCCTTATTACAAAGGTAATGTACTCCACATCACAATCCTGCAACCATTTGAATTCAAACTTAACTTTAAGTATCGAAAAAATTGAGGAAATGAGTAAAAAGTCATTTTTTCCCTTGTAATCCGTTATTCAAACTTCAGGTCGTTTCCGCGTCCACTTAAAGTTATCGGATTAACTCCAAATTTTTTATTATTAAGTTTTTAGTACAAAGGAACAAAATTCTGCCCAGTGCAACACAAAAATCCGAAATAAAAAAATAAGAACACCCTTAATATACACATGTCCATGCATCGGGGCTGCACTTTTTGAGCTACAGCAATTTTTCTGACCCAAGGTAAGATATTCGGTACAAATGCACGTCATATTTTTTGAGAAGTTATTTTTATGTGAAAGTGGCTATTATGCATATATTTTGATGAAATTTTGAACAAGAGTTCTTATTGACCCAAAAAATAATTCTGTTGAAATTAGGAGAAGTTGGCCCATATTTGGACCTAGTCCACATAGAAGGGTGTATCAAAATTTTGACAAAAATGACAATAGAACTCTCAAATTATGTGGTATCTGGCAATTCATTTGGAAAAGGTAAAAAATGATTTTATTACCATCTAATAATTACATAACTTAAATACCTGATAATTGCAAATAAATTTAAAACCAATGGAAATAACCTGTGGATCCTTGGACCTATCAAAAAGACCTATCCTTGGACCTATCAAAAGGACCTATCCTTTTACATATCAAAAGGACTTATCCTTGAACCTATCAAAAGGATCTATCCTTGGTCCTATCAAAAGCACCTATCAGAAGGACCTATCCTTGGACCTATCAAAAGGACCTATCCTTTGATCTATCAAAAGGACCTATCCTTGGACCTATCAAAAGGACCTATCCTAGGACCTTGATCTATTAAAAGGACCTATCCTTTTACATATCAAATGGACCTATCCTTTCACCTATCAAAAGGACCTATCCCAGGACCTATCAAAAGGACATATCCTTGGACCTACCAAAAGGACCTATGCTTTTACATATCAAAAGGACCTATCCTTGGACCTATAAAAAGGACCTATCCTTGGACCTATCAAAAGGACCTATTCTTTTGCATATCAAAAGGACCTATCCTTGGACCTATCAAAAGGACCTATCCTTTGATCTATCAAAAGGACCTATCCTTTGATCTATTAAAAGGACCTATCCTTGGACCTACCAAAAGGACCTATCCTTGGACCTATCAAAAGGACATATCCTTGGACCTATCAAAAGGACCTATCCTAGGACCTATCAAAAGGACCTATCAAAAGGACCTATCCTAGTACCTATCAAAAGGACATATCCCTGGACCTATCAAAAGCACCTATCCTAGAACCTATCAAAAGGACAAAGGACCTGTGAATATTGAGACTAAATAAATGTCAGTGGCCAAATGTTGGCATTTTCTGACCAAAATTAAGTTTAGGAATAATAAATAAGTATTGGTTGTAAAATACGATTGAAGAAAATAAGAAATTATAAAAAAAAAATACCTATTTAAAATGTCAAAATATTCAACTTTTACATGGAAACTCAACAAAAAATTAAAATGCATTTTTAACTCCACATTACTTACGTTCCTATCAGTCGATTTTTACGTTTGAACACGCAAATTGAAGCTTAAAGTCCCTCCTATTGAACAAAACAAATTGCGTAAAAAAATACCAATCCGGTCAAAAGTTATAGAGTTTTGACCGCTATCTCGCGAAATTGACCACTGTGCGACGGTTGTAACTGGAAAAACCTAGCAAATTTTATCATAAATGCCTTAAGTTACCGAAAATTTTTGCTTACAGAATATGAAGCTTAAAACTTATCACGTTGATCGTGGCGGTCGCGATTACGGCATTTTATACCCAGCAAAAATAAATCGAGATTTTGGCGACACAGCATCTTTTTATAGCATACCGAAGCGCATCCGAAGAGCGCTCTTGAGGATGCAGTAAAAGTAAAAGGGAACAAATTTTAATTTTTTGTTAAGATTTTTTACTTAAAATATAAAATTATATTTTAATACCATTTCACACATGCTTTACCTTTTAATATATTTTATACTTTTTGAATGAAAATCCATGAATTTTGGACAACGACACATGCAACATTATTGCTCATTAATCAGCGCTGAAAAGATTGCTTCAATCATAACACCTTTAACACATTTTGAATGAAAAAAATTTGAGTACACCATTTCCACTTTAATTTCAAATTATATTACAAAAAATGTCCAATCATATTTTAGAATCTCCAATTATATTTAAAAATGTCCAATTATATTTCAAAAATTTGCAATATAATTGAACATTTTTTAAATGTAATTGAACATTTTTTAGTTATAAATGGTAATTTCTGAAATATAAATGGAAATTTCTGAAATATAAATTGAAATTTTCGAAATATTCTTGGAAATTTTTTTAAATATGATTGGAGTGAGTTTCATCTTGATTCTGCTTAAATTAGATCCAAAAAGGTACATAAATTCACTTCATTTTTACAGCGCTTTTTTAGCGCTCTAAAGAAACGTGATTTCAGAGCATCTTAAGAGCGCTTTTTCGGTGTATCCACCTAGCGCTCTAAAGTGTGACATCGCCTTAGAGAATCATGCATGAATTCAGCAGGTTTGGATGCGCTCCTTGGCTTGAGTTTCCTTTCCAAAACCTGCAGCCAGTTCAGCAAAATTTCCGCTGGGTAACTAAATGTAATATTTTTAATTTTGAATTAAATGTAAAAAAAATATTTTGAAGTAAAAAAAACGGGTGCTTGTGTTATTGTGTGTTTATTTAATAACACTGTGCTACACCAAAAATATGCAGGGGTTCTCATATAAAAATTCGGGTTGGTTGGAGTCCACAGAGTACTGATATACTCATAGTTTTTCTGGATCACTTCGTTAAGTACGTTTTTTATTGGCAAATGTGTTGAAAAACGGAAATTCTTAAATTACAATTTTAAAAAATTATTACTTTGTTAGTTTGCAACCGATTTTCGATTTTATGGATTTGTTTTAAAGGTATAGGCCTTACCTTTCAAACAAAACAAAAATATTAAAAATCCATCAAGAATTGGCTGAGCTACGATCGCTTAAGTAAAAAAAAATCGAATTTTTTGAAAAATTTCTCATATTCTTTACACTCTAAGTTGAAAGTGAATCATTAAACAATTTTTTTGAATTTTTTGTAAAAAAGTATAGTAAAGTGGCTTTCCAAAACACCAAAAAACATAACAATCGGTTAAAAAATGAATGAGTTATGCTAAGTTTTGTGATAGGACATTTTTAATTTTTTTTCAGAAACGCTTGTAATTCAAGCATTATTCATAAATCTTGTTACTGGGTCAGTCTTAGTGAAATCAATCAAAAATAGCTAAAAATTTTCGTGACCCCCTCCGATTTTGATGAAATTTGGTTTAGTTGTAACACTAAGTGATAAACTAATGCACACTTATTTTCAGCCCTCTAAGTAAACAGTGGGCGAAAATACGGAGGGTCAAAATTTCCCCCAAAATCTTCCAGTCGCGACACTTTGCACCGTAAAAACTTAATATCGTTGGTTCTATTATAGCTAGAAAGCCCATTTTTGGTTTGTTTTGAAGCTCATAATATGCTCTATAAGACCTACCATAACCAAAAAATTTTCGAAAAAAAATAAGGGTTACCACCCTTATTTTAAGGTCGTGATAAAGGGAGGAGAAAATGGGGTTGATGGTATCCCCCGATTTTTTTTTTACTTGATAATCTTATAGAGAAAGTCCTAAAGAATATATCTTAAAATTTTTAAGTTGGGACAACAATGGGATCGCTCAAAATCAAAATTTTTCACAATTTTCCCCAAAATCTCCAAATCGCAACACTCTTTAATCTTAAAAATTTAATATCATAAGTGCTTATGTAGCTACAGAGCCAATTTTTTTTGTTTTAAAGCTTATAATACGCTCTACAAGACATACCAAAACCAAAAAATTTTCCAAAAAAAGGAATTGGTGCCCCCCTTATTTGAAGGTCGTGGCAAAGGGTGGAGGAAATAGGGGGAAAGTATCCCCCGATTTTTTTTTTACTTGGGATTCTCAAAGTGCAAGTCCTAATGAACATAGTCTACAATTTTTATGTTGGGACAACAATGGGATCGACCAAAATCAAAATTTTTCAAAATTTTTCCCCAAAATCTTCAAATCGCGACATTCTTGCGCCTCCCATTATAGTCCCAAGATAAAAAATTCAGGTTATGCTCTCTAGAACTTACTCTTTTTTAAAAAAAAAAGGTAAAAAAAAATTGGGGGGTACTACCCCCGATTTCCCCCACCCCTTGCCACGATCTTTTAATACAAGAGGCACCCCTAATTTTTTTTATTTTTTTTTGTAATAGTAATATTGTAGGGCATATTAAGAGCTTTAAAACAAACCAAAAATGGACTCTGTAGCTACAATACAGTCCACGATATTAAATTTGTAATGGGCAAGAGTGTCGCGATTTGGAGATTTTGGGGGAAATTGTGAAAAATTTTGATTTTGGTCGATCTGATTGTTGTCCCAACATAAAAATTTAAGGATATGTTCATTAGAACTTGCACTTTGAGAATACCAAGTAAAAAAAAAAAATCGGGGGATACTTTCCCCCCATTTCCTCCACCCTTTGCCACGACCTTTAAATAAGGGGAGCACCCTTCCTTTTTTTCTAAAATTTTTTGGTTAAGGTAGGTATTGTAGAGCGTACTATAAGCTTTAAAACAAACAAAAATGGACTCTGTAGCACATATGATATTAAATTTTTAAGGTTCACGAGTTTTGCGATTTGGAGATTTAAGGGGAAATTGTGAAAAATTTTGATTTTGAGTGATCCCATTGTTGTCCCAACTTAAAAATTTTAGAATATATTCTTTAGGACTTTCTCTATACGATTGTCAAGTAAAAAAAAAATCGGGGGATACCATCATCCCCATTTTCTTCTCCCTTTATCACGACCTTAAAATAAGGGAGGTAACCCTTAATTTTTTTCGAAAATTTTTCGGTTATGGTAGGTCTTATAGAGCATATTATGAGCTTCAAAACAAACCAAAAATGGGCTTTCTAGCTATAATAGAACCAACGATATTAAGTTTTTACGGTGTAAAGTGTCGCGACTGGGAGATTTTGGGGGAAATTTTGACCCTCCGTATTTTCGGCCCCTGTTGACTTAGAGGCTGAAAATTTGCATTTGTTAGTTTTTTACGTAGTGTAAGAACTTAAGCAAATTTCATCAATATCGGAGGGGGTCAAGAATATTCATGATTGATTTCACTAATAACGACCCTACTAGTAGTAATTTTATGCGCATATGCATATAAACTAGAGATGGAAACGTAATTAGATTTGTGAGTGATTCACACATGATCAGAAGTGAGCGTGATTGAAAATTAATTTTACTCACGTGGTTGTTAGTGAGTGTCAGTGTGAGTGGAATAAAAAAATGGGCGTGTCAGTTACTTCCAAATCCTATTTATAATTTTTTGGGTTTGTTTAAAAAATATCAGTGTAACTTCTTAAAGAAAAAATATTGAGAATAGGTTAAAAACAGGCTAAGGTGCGCTTGTTTAAGTAAAAAACCTTTTTTGAAGAGTTATACCTGCAACATTTTTATGACAGAAAAAGCTGTGCGCTTGCAAACATGTTTTTTTAAAACGAAATTGCTAAAATTGTGGGATCATTTGATGGAAATTTTACCTGTTTATAAATATACATGTGAGGCATTCCACACCAAATGTTCAGTGAGAAAAAAATTGTGTACCAAAATTTTTTCAATGGGTCCCGGGTAAAAAAGTTTTTTATTTTTTTGGTGAAAATACATATTTTTGCATATTTTGATTTTAAATGCATATATTGTGCATATTTCGAACTTTTAAGTGCATATTATTGCATATTTTGGCATAAATTAGCAAAAACATAAATTGAAATTAATTTTTTTCAAAAACTATTTTAAATTTTAAAAATTTATTTTGAAAATCAGAAAAATTACTTTTTTTTTCTTCTTATTTTTTTTTTATAGATTTTCTTAATTTTTAAAAAAATCTTGCTAGACAAACATCTAATCTTTAAAAAAAAAATTACAAAAAAATACAAGTGGCCGGATTTTTTATAAATTGACTTTTTTAAAAAATGGAAAATTTCAGAACGGGTTCTGAAAATTTTCCAAAAAAATTTTAATCGATAGCCGATACAAAACTATACAAGAATGTAAATTTTTGAGATTTTGGTGCATTTCGTTTTTATTTGATATATATTTAAACAAGGCAACTTGACACAAACTTGACCATTTTTCCAATATTTGACCACGCCTCCTAAGCCCAGTTTTTGAAAAATTGAACAACCAAAAACGTAATTTTCTTAGCTCCATATATGAGGCATTCCACACCAAATGTTCAGCAAAAAAAAAAAGTCATGTCAATATGAAATCATTTTCAAAGTATTCGCTCTTAGGGTACTATTGAATAACAAAAATAAAATTTAAGTTTTTTCAAAAAGTGGGCGTTGTAGGCGTGGTCAAAAATTTAAAATATCTAACTTTTTTGCCTGAGCATCTTTACTTCAATATTTATGCAAATTAAATGAAACACAGTAAAGTCTTAAAGACAAAAGCTGTTTATAGATTTTTGAATGGGCTATCAATTAAAAAAAAATAAAAATTGGAACATTTTCAGAAGAAGTTCTGAATTTTTTAAATTTAAACTTAAACTTTATTTATCAAAAAACATGCCGCAATTTTATTTGTTTTTTATTTTTTTAAAAAAAGTTAAAGGAATTTTCTATCTCATCTGAAATTTTTAGAGATGTGTTTTGCCTTGTTTTCGAAAAATCAAAATTCAAAAATTGCAACACGCTTATTTTATACAATAATGGTATTTAAAACGTGTGCGTATGAGTAATATCAATACTTAAAAAATATTTTAAGAGGCGATGGTAGCGTGAGTGAGTTTTTAATAACGATTACGCACGCTTATGAAAGAAAAAATTTAGTCACGCACGATATTTTATTTTGCTCACGCTCATTCACGCCCACGTGAGTAGAAAAAAATAAGTTACTGTCACGATGTTCACGTGAGCGTGAGTAAAATAAAATATCGTGCTTGAATATTCTTTTTTTTCTTTCATTAGCGTGCGTGATCGTGAATAAATACTCAGGCAAAAAAGTTTGATATTTTTAATATTTGACCACGCCTACAAGGCCCACTTTTTGAAAAAAACTTAAATTTTATTTTTGTTATTTATTAGTACCCTAAGAGCGAATACTTTGCAAATGATATCCCATTGAAACCACTATGGTTTTTCTGTAGTGGAACAGTTGGTGTGGAATGCCTCACATGGCTATCCATACAACCCATTTAAAAATTTACGGTTCACATGTTTTTTTTTTCGCTGAACATTTGGTGTGGAATGCCTCATACGTATATTTATAAACAGGTAAAATTTCCATCAAATGATCCCACAATTTTACCAATTTCGTTTCAAAAATGTCAAATGTTTTTTGTCATAAAAATGTTGCAGGTATAACTCTTCAAAAAAGGTTTTTTACTTAAACAAGCGCACCTTAGCCAGTTTTCAACCGATTCACAATATTTTTTTGTTTAAGAAGTAACACTGATATTTTTTAAACAAACCCAAAAAATTATAAATAGGATTTGGAAGTAACTGACACCCCCATTTTTTTATTCCACTCACACTGACACTCACTAACAACCACGTGAGTAAAATTAATTTTCAATCACGCTCACTTCTGATCATGTGTGAATCACGCACAAATCTAATTACGTTCCCATCTCTAGTTTATATGCATATGCGCATAAAATTACTACTAGTAACAAGATTTATGAATAATGCTTGAATTACAAGCGTTTCTGAAAAAATTTAAAAATGCCCTATCACAAAACTTAGCATAACTCATTCATTTTTAAACCGATTGTTATGTTTTTTGGTGTTTTAGAAAGCTACTTTACTATACTTTTTTACAAAAATTTCAAAAAAATTGTTTAATGATGCACTTTCAACTTAGAGTGTAAAGAATATGACAAATTTTTCAAAAAATACGTTTTTTTTTACTTAAGCGATCGTAGCTCAGCCAATTCTTGATCGATTTTTAATATTTTTGTTTTGTTTGAAAGGTAAGACCTATACCTTTAAAACAAATCCATAAAATCGAAAATCGGTTGCAAACTAACAAAGTAATAATTTTTTAAAATTGTAATTTAAGAATTTCCGTTTTTCAACACATTTGCCAATAGAAAACGTACTTAACGAAGTGATCCAGAAAAACTATGAGTATATCAGTACTCTATGGACTCCAACCAACCCGAATTATCATATGAGAACCCCTGCCTAAATTATTTTTGGTCTTTTGTAGCACAGTGTAATTGTTTCTCCATAAGTATTGATCGCAAAAAACCAATATGTAGATAATTCGGGGTTGTTTTTTTTTTTTTATCGTGTGCTGTTTTTTACGAATGTGTTTGGCTCAGTGTTGCCACTTCTTGGATAATTATCCAAAAAATGGATAATTTCAAATTTTTTGGATACTCTTTGGATAATTAGATTTTTGGATAATTTATGGATAATTTTATCATTTTCAATTTAAAGTTTTACATCGACAATATATAACTTTTTTTTAATTTTGCGATTTTTTTAGTTTTAGCAATACCTTTTACTTATTGGGAAAAAGTTTTTAAAATTACAAATTGTGCTGGTGAAAATCTTTTTGTAAATTTCTTATGATTCTTCCATTTTCTAATTCATCAGTAGAAAGAGTATTTAGTAAATTGAGGATAACAAAAACCGATTAACGAATTAAATTATTTTCAAATACTGTAGCTTCAATTCTTTTTACAAAAGAAGGCATTGAAAGAAATGAAGGTACAAATTTTGAGCCCACAAAAGAAATGTAAAAAAAAACTGCAAAAAGCGCAGTACCACAGACTATATACAGACTCGACAGTAGAGTTTTATAAGAAAAAATGGGAAAAAACTAAGCGATTTTAGAAGAAAACAGAGCAGGTTTTATCTAGTTCTAAGATAACATGCACTCAGAAAAAAAACTAACTAAAAAATGGGAAAATTAACTAAATCCAAGGAAAATTGATAATGATTTAGCTCCATTGCCATGTATTCCTACTTTTTAGTCCATATTTTTCTTAAAAATTAGGACCAATTTGAACTAAAAAGTGGAAAAAAATTTCCCATTTTTTAGTTAAATAAACATTTCTGATGAGGACATTTTTCCTAAAAATTAGTTAATTTCATATTTTTATTGGTTTATTTATAGAATAGCATATGAATACACACAGAATTCTCATTATGTACATTTTTTATTTAAAATATAAAAAACGTTTTTTTCTTATGGTCAAGTAATAAATTTCATTAGTTTTTAAAGTTAAATTACAACAAAGACTTTGTCTTTAACGTTTGTTCCCAGACTATGGGAAAACACGCCAAAGCTAAGGCCTTTGTTGTGATTAAAATATTATTTTTTCCACATACATGTGTAGAAAAAAATGTAAACATTAAATTTATTACTTGTTATACAATACTCTCCTTTTCATATGCTACAAATAATAAACAAAATGTGAACTACAAGCAAGCATGAAAAAAAAACATGAATCAACAAAACAATTTTCAGTATTAAAAATTTACTAAACTTGTGGAAAAAACTTCCTCAAATTAAAGAAGATAAATATGATAAACTAATTGGTAGGAAATTACGTCCTAAGTGTGCAATTACAATTCTGGCGTTAGCCTTGAATTTTGCTCGTTCCCATACATTTTGTATGTAGAACAAAATTCAAAGCCAACGCTAGCGTTTCAAAGCCAGAATAGAATCAATTCTATTTTCTTGGCTTTGCTCTCTCGTGAGTATTTTTTTCTTGCTTTGGCGTTGCCAGTCTTTTACAAAAAAAGGGTTGATTTTGTGATGTGTTTCATATTTTGTTTATGAAACACATCTGTGTATTGGAAAATTAAAAAAAAACTACATATAAAGAAAGTGAAAATATAATTTACCGCCAATTATTATAAAAAAAAACAAGTATTAAAAAAATAGCAATAAAAAACCAAAGGAGTTTTATATTTCACCGAAAAAAAAAATTATTTTCAGGAAAAATTTTTTTTTCTTCCACCAAATAATTATATTTCTGTTCTTCTTTGTGTGTGTGTATACAAACAAAAGCCAGAACAAAATTCAAAGCCAAAGCCTTTGTTTAAATCAAACGCCCTCTCTTTACACAAAATTCAAAGCCAACGCCAGAATTGTAATTGCACACTAAAACTGAATTTTTTGAACTAAATTTTGTTTTTAGATACATGGCTTAAAAATAAAGATTTTTTTTTCAATTATTTAGGGAAAATTTCTTTGTCGGTAAGAATTTCTTCCATGTATTTGAGAATTTCATTTAAGGAAAATTGTTGCCTATTTAACAGTCCATGAACTAAAATTTTTTCCAAAAAGTTGGGAAAATTTCCAAAATTTTAGTTAAATTTAACTAAATTGTGGGAAAATTTATAAACTATTTTGAAGAAAATTTTTCCAAAGTTTAAGTTAATGGTTTTTTTTGAGTGTGGCAACACTTCTACGAGGAGTGAGTGAAGCAATAAAAATCGATCTGGCATCTATTTTTCTTATGGCGCGTTATATTAGCTTTCTCTTTCTAACCTAATTCGTAGAATAATTTGAAAACAATTAACCATATGGTTAAAGACTACTTTTTTGACACCTGTCACTTATGTCGAGTCTGCATTAGTCTGTGACAGTACTAATATAATCTGAACAGTACAAAATGTATGATGTTTATTTAAAAAATAATTTCATGTTTTCTTTAAATTGTATTTAAATAAACCACTTTTGTTTCGTTTAAAAAAAAGTTTCTGATATATTTTTATTTTTGGATAATTTTTGGGATTTTGGATAATTTTGGACAAACTCCTGGACAATTTTTTGGTTCACTGGTGGCAACACTGGTTTGGCTTTGCATTTGATGTACATACTTATTTCCTTGTGCATGTATATTCCTTAAAAAAGACATAATACAAACAAAAAATAACGATGCAAACAAAACAAAAAAACCCAAATTATCTATTAAAAACACTGTGCTACAAAAGACCAAAAATAAAATATGCAGGGGTTCTCATATGAAAATTCGGGTTTGTTGGAGTCCATAGAGTACTGATATACTCATAGTTTTTCTGGATCACTTCGTTAAGTACGTTTTTTATTGGCAAATGTGTTGAAAAACGGCAATTCTTAAATTACAATTTTAAAAAATTATTACTTTGTTAGTTTGCAACCGATTTTTGATTTTATGGATTTTTTTGAAAGGTATAAGTCTTACCTTTTAAACAAAACAAAAATATTAAAAATCGATCAAGAATTGGCTTAGCTACGATCGCTTAAGTAAAAAAAAACGAATTTTTTGAAAAATTTGTCATATTCTTTACACTCTAAGTTGAAAGTGCATCATCAAACAATTTTTTTTAATTTTTTGTACAAAAGTATAGTAAAGTAGCTTTCCAAAACATAAAAAAACATAACAATCGGGTAAAAAATGAATGAGTTATGCTAAGTTTTGTGATAAGACATTTTTATTTTTTTTTCAGAAACGCTTGTAATTCAAGCATTATTCATAAATCTTATTACTAGTAGTAATTTTATGTGCATATGCATATAAACTAGAGATGGGAACGTAATTAGATTTGTGCGTGATTCACACATGATCACAAGTGAGCGTGATTGAAAATTAATTTTACTCACGTGGTTGTGAGTTAGTGTCACTGTGAGTGGAATAAAAAAAATGAGCGTCTCAGTTACTTCCAAATCCTATTTATAATTTTTTGGTTTTGTTTGAAAAGAATGACTGTTACTTCTTAAACAAAAAAATATTGAGAATCGGTTGAATATAAGCTAGGGTGCGCTCGTTTAAGTAAAACCCATTTTTTGAAGAATTATACCTGCAACATTTTTATGACAAAAAACATTTGACATTTTTGAAACGAAATTGGTAAAATTGTGGGGTCATTTGATGTAAATTTTATCTATTTATAAATATACGTTTGAGGCATTCCACACCAAATGTTCACCGAAAAAAAAACATTTGAACCGTAAATTTTTGAGTAGGTTGAATGGATAGCCCTATATGGGAACATAGAAAATTGCGTTTTTGGTTTTTCAATTTTTCAAAAACTGGGCTTAGGAGGCGTGGTCAAATATTGGAAAAAAATGGTCAAATTTGTGTCGAGTTCCCATATTTATCAAATTAAAACGGAATGCACCACATATTGTGGAAAATTTTCAGAACCTATTCTGAAATTTTCCATTTTTTAAAAAGGTCAATTTATTAAAAATTCGGCCACTTTTTTTTAAGCTTAGCATTTGAATATTAAATTTCATAACAATTTTGTAATTTGCTTGTATTTTCTTGTTTCAACGTAGCGAATGAGTATTAAATATTTGCATTAGTCATACGCTACGTTGAACCAAGCAAATTACTAAATTGTTATGAAATTCAAAATTCAAATGCGATTTCTCGAAAATAACGAAAAACACATTACAATTTTTATGTGTGGATAGACAAACTAGAGATGGGAACATGAGCAGATTAGAGCGTGAGTGTGACTGAATTCAATTTTACTCACGTGATTGTGAGTGAGTGTAAGGATATTGCGTTAAAGAGTGTGCGTGAGTTGATTTTTTTGCGTGAGTTTGCGTGATTTATTTTCTCTTCATATTTCCTTTCATTCCAAAAAAAGCAACAAAAAATTGTAAAATTTAGCTTAACTTCAGATTTTGTCCCGAAAAAATCAAGACAAATGTAAAATTTTAGATTTTGCTGAAATTTTTGAAAGATTTTTGAGACTTTACTTTTTGAAATTTTTTTTGTATAAATAAGAATATCTTGAGTGTTAGTCAACGTTAGCGTGAGTGACTCTTGCGTCGGCGCACGTGAGTGTGAGTTGTATTAAATTTACCCACGTGATTGTGAGTGAGTGTTAGTAGAAAAATTATGCTCGTGAGTGAGTGATAGTTAAAATTCACTCACGTGACCATCTCTTAGACAAACATCTAATCATTAAAAAAAAAATTTACAAAAAACAAGTAAGAGTGTTAAATTCGGCTGTGCCGAATCTTTTATACCCTCCAACATGCAAAAAAATAAAAAAAAAAAATGCAGGGGTGTTTTATTTTTTTTGGGGGGGGGGGGGGTTAGGGGTTCGCTAGTAGTAATTGAGGGGGGGGGGGGGCAAATTCTCCCTCGAATATGTGTTTAGAAATTACTTCTTATGCTTTTTGCACTAAAGAAATACAAGATTATCATTATTTAAAAAAAAATAATGTTTTATTCCACGACCATAAAAGGGGGGCGGTCCGAAAAAACGACATTTTCTAGTGCTCCGGGTTCAAATGCAGGACTTTGAATTTTTTGTGGCATAAAAATGTTGCATTTGTTAAACAAAAACACAAAAAATCATGTAAAAATATGGTATTTTTCAGAGGTTGGTTTAGTTCTTCAAGGGGGAACTTTTTTCCCCCTGGTCCGATTTTGCTCATTTACGAACTTAACCTGCCTATGAATATAAGACATATTCGTGCCAAATGTCGGGAGTCTAGCTCTTTTATTTTGGACTGCATCGTGTTAACTACAGACGGACAGACGGACGGACGGACGGACATCGCTAGAATGTCTTAGAATCGATCACTGATCATAAATATATATACTTTATGGGGTCCTAGACCTATATTTTGCTGCGTTACACACGGAATGACAAAGTGAGTATACCCCCATACTGTAGTTGGAGGGTATAAAAATACAAAAGTGGCCGGATTTTTTATAAATTAACTTTTTTAAAAAATGGAAAATTTCAGAACGGGTTCTGAAAATTTTCCAAAAAATGTTTAATCGATAGCCCATACTAAAACTATACAAGAATCTAAATTTTTGAGATTTTGGTGCATTTCGTTTTTATTTGATATATATTTAAACAAGGCAACTCGACACAAATTTGACCATTTTTCCAATATTTCACCACGCCTCCTAAGCCCAGTTTTTGAAAAATTGAAAAACCAAAAACGCAATTTTCTAAGTTCCATATAGGGCTATCCATTCAACCTACTCAAAAATTTACGGTTCACATGTTTTTTTTTGCTGAACATTTGGTGTGGAATGCCTCAAACGTATATTTATAAATAAGTAAAATTTACATCAAATGATCCCACAATTTTACCAATTTCGTTTCAAAAATGTCAAATCTTTTTTGTCATAAAAATGTTGCAGGTATAATTCTTCAAAACAGGAGTTTTTACTTAAACGAGCGCACCTTAGCCTATATTCAACCGATTCTCAATATTTTTTTGTTTAAGAAGTAACAGTCATACTTTTCAAACAAAACCAAAAAATTATAAATAGGATTTGGAAGTAACTGACACGCCCATTTTTTTATTCCACTCACAGTGACACTCACTCACAACCACGTGAGTAAAATTAATTTTCAATCACGCTCACTTGTGATCATGTGCGAATCACGCACAAATCTAATTACGTTCCCATCTCTAGTTTATATGCATATGCACATAAAATTACTACTAGTAATAGGATTTATGAATAATGCATGAATTACAAGCGTTTCTGAAAAAAATTAAAAATGTCCTATCACAAAACTTAGCATAACTCATTCATTTTTTACCCGATTGTTATGTTTTTTGATGTTTTGGAAAGCTACTTTACTATACTTTTGTATAAAAAATTAAAAAAAAATTGTTTAATGATGCACTTTCAACTTAGAGTGTAAAGAATATGACAAATTTTTCAAAAAATTCGTTTTTATTTACTTAAGCGATCGTAGCTAAGCCAATTCTTTATCGATTTTTAATATTTTTGTTTAAAAGGTAAGACTTATACCTTTCAAAAAAATCCATAAAATCGAAAATCGGTTGCAAACTAACAAAGTAATAATTTTTTAAAATTGTAATTTAAGAATTTCCGTTTTTCAACACATTTGCCAATAAAAAACGTACTTAACGAAGTGATCCAGAAAAACTATGAGTATATCAGTACTCTATGGACTCCAACCAACCCGAATTTTCATGTGAGAACCCCTGCATATTTTTGGTGTAGCACAGTGAAATCTTTATATGTAAAAGAAATTTTGGAAATTATATGTACATTTATGATGACTTGTCCTACTTGTGTTTTTTAAGATGATCGTGTAATCCTCAATATACATAGAAGGTAACTTCTTCATATTATTAGTTTTTTTCATTTCTATTAAAAAATTATCTATTAAAAATCTTTATATGTAAAAGCAATTTGGCGTGAAAACCCAACATACATTTATGATGACTTGTCCTACTTGTGTTTTTTCTGATGATCGTGTAATCCTCAATATACATAGCAGGTAACTTCTTCATATTATTAGTTTTTTTCATTATTTATATTTTTTTACTGTGTTTAACATTTCAGACAATTTTTTTTTTGGCGGTGTCAACATTCAAATAAGTTTTTATGACAGTATTTTTCTTCCGTAAACAACTCTAGCACTGCTAATTGTTTCCTTTTTTTGTTGGGTTAGTTTTACTATCTAATGGAAATCAATGTAGAAAATCATTCCATCATAAACAATAATCAAAAATTAAGGATTATTGTTTAATATTTTATCATTCATAATAACGAATTTTGTTTTTTTCTAATTTCAGATACATATAATAATACATGGCCTGTTTATCATTTGCAAGAAACTCTAAACCAATGGTTCCCAACTTTTTTCATTCCACGCCCCACTTTTAAGTTTAAAAAATAGCCTTGTCCCCCCTACACTCAAGCAAAATTTGTAACCCCCAGTTTCTGTAATACGAATGCCATTATATGCGACGAATTTGCATGTATTTTGTTTTTGTTACAATAACAAAATACACACAAATTCGTCACGAACGAATGGCGTTCGTATTACAGAAACTGCTGATAAATTTTTCTAATTTTTGTTTCTAGTGCAAAATTACTACTTGTTAAGCAAAGATTTTGTAAAATAAGCATGGAAACTAAGTTTTTAGTTAAAAATTTAAGCAAATGACAATATTTTTGTAGTTAATTTTTCTAAAAAAAAATAGTTTTTGTAGTTAATTTGACTAAAAAAATCTTAGAAATTAGCTTGTTGCCCCCCTGGAACCTTCAAATTGCCCCCCATTGGGGCGAGAATCAAAGGTTGGGAACCATTGCTGTAGTACAACCATTGAAATGTTAAACTTTGTTGAAAATTAAAAAAAAAAAATTTTTTAATAAAAACAGAAAAAAATTAGTTTGAAAATTATATTTAGCCATTTTTTTAGACTTATTCTGCGAATTGGCAATATAATTTTACAAAAATTTATATGAAAACCGTTAAATTAAACATGCTTTTTTAGCGCTTTTTGACGATTTTTACTTTTTTCAAATTTAGCGCTTTTTAGCGTTTTTTGAGTCACTTTTTTGCTCGTTTTGCCTGTAAAAAGTTGGCATCACTGTTTGCCAAAATGTTTGATCAAAAACTTCACTCTAGAGTCAATAAGCAAAGAACCAGCAAGTGTGAAATAAAACAAAAACTATTATATTATAAAACAAAAACTTGAAACTAAAACAAAAACAAAACTGTGAAACAAAAATTGTGAATTTATTTTTAAAAGCCAAAAAGAATAAATAAAAATTTAAATTAGAATTAAAATAAAACAAAAAAAAGGAAACCGTGTTTTTAATTATTTCACCCCGAAATACACATTGGTCCTCACGAACTGGATAGTGATTTTTTTAAATTAAATTTTTGATGTTAAAACAAATTAAAAATTTGTGTGAAAAGTGTTAAATATAATTGTGGTACACAAACAAACAACAACAATTTAAAAAACTTTTTATTAAAATTTTTCTAAAAAAAAAATTAAAAAAGGGGTAATGTGGACAACAAAAAATAACAAGGAATATTTACTTAAAAACTAAATAACAAGTGCTTAAAAAGTTTAATAAAAATAAATCAACAACAAACATTTTACAATTTTAAAACAACATAAACAATAAGTGCATTTTATTAAATTTTTCTTAAACAAAAAACAATAACAACAAAAAACAATAACAGTGATATTAAAAATATATATTTTTTTTAAACTTTAAAAACAAAAACCAATATTGCCTTTCAAAAAAAAAAAAACTATACAGTTTTTAAAGTTTAAAATAAACCAAAGAAAAGTTTTAACCTTGAAAACGTTCAAAAACAAATAACGGTTAATTCTTTATATTTGAAAGACTAAATAAAAACCAAATATAGGGTGTTTTTTTTAGAGGTTCACAACTTTGAACTGGTATTACTGCTTTATTTGACAACCGATCTAACTGCTGATAGTTGTTTTTTGATAAGTATGGTTTGACATTTTATCATGCAAAGACTTACATAAGGGCAAGGCTTCCAAATTGTAGAAATTTTTTATTAAAAAAATGGTTCTTTTCGTCGAACTTAAATTTTATTCAAAGATCCTATTAATTGGTTACCAATATCCTTTGATTTAACCCCATTGGATTATTTTCTGTGGGGCTATGTAAAGTAACTTGTCTTTTCCGATAAATTAGAGACAATTAAACACCTGGAAATAAATCTTCGACGAGTTATTGGTGAAATTCGAAAAACGGCCTCAAATTCTGTGAAAATTGTGTGAAAATTGAGGTTCAGATTACTCCATGTAGGAGCCATTTTTGTTATCGATATGGCTACAAATCATTTTTAAACATTAATGTCATAAAATTATCTATCCAATAAATTCAGTTTGATTGATATTAAAAATATTTCTCCTTACTTTATTTTAATTTAAAGTTCGGTAACAGTAAAAAAAACACCCTATATATGGGGCATTCCATGTGAAATCGGACACTTTGAAAAACTTTTTTTTTAGATTTTCCCAATATGTTTACAGTTTTTAGTACCCTTCGAAAACTCCTTCGTGGTAAATTTTCAGATTTTTTTGATGACCCGTTCAAAAGATATCGAATTTTTAAAAATTGGCAGTTTGTTTCTTTACTCAAACTTCTTTTAATCATAACTTCTTCAATAATGGTCCAAATTTCAATTTTTTTTTTTTCAAAATTTTTGTTTTTTTAAATACTTTCTAAAAAAATCCCAAAAAATTCTTAAAAGCGCTCTAGTATGCGATTTTTAAGTTTTAAAATTTAAATCTAATTTTTGAAAATATTTGTACTCTTTGATTTTTTTGAAATTTTTTTGTGTAAATCTTCTATCAATTCTACAAATTTTTTGCCCAGGAAGATCGTGGGATAACGACTATTACTATTTTTTAAAATTTTTTGAAAAAATTTTATTGTAATTTTCCAATCTTAAAATCATTTCTACTGCTCCAATGGTGCGTCATAGAGGGGTCCTTTATAAGACCAACCCCCATTAATTTTTACGTCTTAACATTTCTTTGGAACAAACTAATACCCTATCTCCAATTTCTAAGGGGGCTCCCACACAAAACGATATTTTTTAAAATTTGTTCCAACCGCTCTAACTGCCCAAATAGTACCCTTAGAGCAACAAAATGTATGACCGACCCACAATATTTTTTTAAGTCCAAACATTTTCTCTGAACACACCTACCCTCTATCTTTAAATGTTAAGGCGGTCCCCATACAATTTTTTTTATTTTTTGTAAATTTGTTTTATTTAATCAGCTTCTACCGGTCCAATGGTGCGTCCGAGAGGGGTCATTAGTGAGACCGACCCCCATTTACTTTTACCCTACAACATTTTTTCAAAACATACCTACGCCCTATCTCCACTCCCTAAGTAGGCTCCCATACAAAATTACATTTTTATAAAATTTGCTCCAACTGTTATTTGTATGGGAGCCTACTTATGGAGTGGAGATAGGGCGTCGGTATGTTTTGAAAAAATGTTGAAGGGTAAAAATAAATTGGGGTCGGTCTCAATAATGACCCCTCTCGGACGCACCATTGGACCGGTAGAAGCTGATTAAATAAAACAAATTTACAAAAATTAAAAAAAATTGTATTGGGACCGCCTTTACAGTTAAAGATAGAGGGTAGGTGTGTTCAGAGAAAATGTTTGGACTAAAAAAATATTGTGGGTCGGTCATACATTTTGTTGCTCTAAGGGCACTATTTGGGCAGTTAGAGCGGTTGGAACAAATTTTAAAAAATGTCGTATTGTGTGGGAGCACCCTTAGAAATTGGAGATAGGGTATTAGTTTGTTCCAAAGAAATGTTAAGACGTAAAAATTAATGGGGGTCGGTCTTATAAAGGACCCCTCTATGACGCACCATTGGAGCAGTAGAAGTGATTTTAAGATTGGAAAATTACAATTAAATTTTTTCAAAAAATTTAAAAAAATAGTAATAATCGTTATCCCACGATCTTCCTGGGCAAAAAATTTGTAGAATTGATAGAAGTTTTACACAAAAAAAATTTCAAAAAAATCGAAGAGTACAAACATTTTCAAAAATGAGATTTAAATTATAAAACTTAAAAATCGCATACTAGAGCGCTTTAAAGAATTTTTTGGGATTTTTTTTTTAGAAAGTACGTAAAAAAACAAAAATTTTGAAAAAAAAAATTGAAATTTGGACCATTATTGAAGAAGTTATGGTTAAAAGAAGTTTGAGTAAAGGAACAAACTACCAATTTTTAAAAATTCGATATCTTTTGAACGGGTCATCAAAAAAATCTGAAAATTTACCACGAAGGAGTTTTCGAAAGGTACTAAAAACTGTAAAAAAGTTGGGAAAATCTAAAAAAAAAGTTTTTCAAAGTGTCCGATTTCACATGGAATGCCGCATATACATATATTTTTTAAAATCAACAACCACAACAACAAAACACCCATACCCAAACGCAGTCAACGTCATCGTAACAACGTAGCAACGACTCCAACATCCAACAAGTGCAGCAGCTACGATCAACCCTCGCAGTCATTGTATCAACGACAATAAAATCTATATAAGGATACCAATTAATTGGATTCCGAATCCAAATTAAAGAATCCAAATTTTTTTGTCGCAAGAATCCAACGATTTGCAGCAAGAAATGTTGGTAGCAACAACTGGATCATTTAGTACATTTTTTTTTCATTTAGTACATTTTTTAAAAAATTTTTGTTTTTAATGTAAAAAATACGTAATAAGGTGGAAAAAGTTACATAAACAATATAATCCATATTTTTTGTTTATTTTTTGAATAATTCAGCTTGCGACAGCCGAAATTTTAAAATTTTTTTTTGTTTTTAATTGGGTTTTAACGTTAAAAAGACCTAATAAGTTCGAAAATTAATATAAACAATAAAACTATTGTTTTTTGTTTTTTAATTAAAAACCTGCGACAAGACCAGCTACAAGAATTCCAGCTTGTTGCTGCGACTGTCGCGGCAACAACTCGTTGCTGCGACTGTCGCGGCAACAAGAAAAAGCCAAAATTTTTTAAATTTTTTTGTTTTTGTTTTTAATTTCTTTTTAACGTAAAAAAAGACATAATAAGTGCGAAAATTAATATAAACAATAAAATCATTGTTTTTTGTTTTATTTTTTTTTAATTAAAAACCTGCGACAAAACCAGCTACAAGAATTCCAGCTTGTTGCTGCGACTGTCGCGGCAACAACTCGTTGCTGCGACCGTCGCGGCAACAAGAAAAAGCCACAATTTTAAAAATTTTTTTTTTTTTTGTTTTAAATTTGTTTTTAACGTAAAAAAAGACATAATAATTGCGAAAATTAATATAAACAATAAAATCATTGTTTTTTGTTTTATTTTTTTTAATTAAAAACCTGCGACAAGACCAGCTACAAGAATTCCAGCTTGTTGCTGCGACTGTCGCGGCAACAACTCGTTGCTGCGACTGTCGCGGCAACAAGAAAAAGACAAAATTTTTAAATTTTTTTTTTTTTTGTTTTTAATTTCTTTTTAACGTAAAAAAAGACATAATAAGTGCGAAAATTAATATAAACAATAAAATCATTGTTTTTTGTTTTATTTTTTTTAATTAAAAACCTGCGACAAGACCAGCTACAAGAATTCCAGCTTGTTGCTGCGACTGTCGCGGCAACAACTCGTTGCTGCGACTGTCGCGGCAACAAGAAAAAGACACAATTTTTAAAATTTTTTTTTTTTTTGTTTTTAATTTGTTTTTAACGTAAAAAAAGACATAATAAATGCGAAAATTAATATAAACAATAAAATCATTGTTTTTTGTTTTATTTTTTTTAAATTAAAAACCTGCGACAAGACCAGCTACAAGAATTCCAGCTCGTTGCTGCGACTGTTGTGGCAACAAGCAACAACTAACCTGATACATTTTTTAAAATTTTAATAATTTTTTTTAATTTTTTAAATTTTTCTAACAAAATGACCTTTTTTTTGTTGCGTACTATTGGTACCAACATTTCTTGCTGCAAATCGTTGGATTCTTGCGACAAAAAAATTTGGATTCTTTAATTTGGATTCGGAATCCAATTAATTGGTATCCTTATATAGATTTTATTGTCGTTGGTACTATTGGTACCAACATTTCTTGCTGCAAATCGTTGGATTCTTGCGACAAAAAAATTTGGATTCTTTAATTTGGATTCGGAATCCAACTAATTGGTATCCTTATATAGATTTTATTGTCGTTGGTACAACTTGTTGTTGTGTGTAATTTCATTCCATCCAACCGCCTTATTATTAATATGTGTTCGAATGTTTGTTCGCAAATATTTTTATAAAAAAAATGAGCGGTTGGAAGACAAATTGGTCGACATGTTAGCTAATGTAATTCAAAACCAAAATGATGATGACACTAACTGTGGTGTTTGAAACCGGTATAGGAAATACCAGAAATGTCTATAATTTTTAGAAATTCAATTTTTCTTCTGCATTTTTTCAACTTGAACCCTTAAAACAAATATGTATAATTAGAGCCCGTGCTCGATCTGTACTTACAGAAAAAAATCAAATAAAATTACTGACAAAATATGTCGCCATTAGGCACGTCTCCGAAACAGAAAATGCAAATTCCTTCATTTGTGTCTGCATTTCCAGATCATGTTGGTAACCCTTGCAAAATAATGTAAGAGACAAAAAAGTTGAAAGAAAGTATGAAGTGAGGTTGAGATTGCTAGAAATAGAATTGTAGTGTTGGAAACTGTCAAAATTTATTCTGTAGAAACTATAAATATTCACATATATAAAAACAGTTTTCATTAACAAGACAAACCGACATTTAAAATCCTACTGATGATGACACTAACTGTGGTGTTTGAAACCGGTATAGGAAATACCAGAAATGTCTATAATTTTTAGAAATTCAATTTTTCTTCTGCATTTTTTCAACTTGAACCCTTAAACCATTTTTTGGTTGTTAAACAAATTGTAAGATTTGTCTGTCGTCTGATGGGCGCTTTAGAATGGACCAGTGATCAATAATATACACTTTATGGGATCCTATACCCATATTAAGTATACGCCCATACTGTAGTTGGAGGTTATAAACTCACATGTAATGGTCTTGTTTAATAAATGATACCCAGACTTTTTACACAAAAATGTGAATAAAAGAAGGGGCCGGGCATTGTCTGGACTTTTTTTTCTTTTAAATAAAAGCTGATATCCTATACTTTTTTAAAATCCACAAAACTAAATCCAACTATTACTAACTAAATATTTGTGGCCCATTAAATGTGGAAAATATCCCAATTTCGGACCCTTCTTAAAAAAATTATTAAAAATATTAACCCGAATAAAAATAAACATATATAACAATATATAACGTGATACAAACATAATAAATCATATATGATTATACATCCCGTGAGGTATTTTCTAATTTTTTTTAAATGCAGTCATATGTAGTAATATATAATTTAATCATGATTCGGATTAAAAGGTATATGGTTGATATAAATATATGAAATAATATTAGGGCAAATACAAAATTTGTTTTTCTGTATAATATAATATAAAATTATATATAGCTTATTCTGTTCCATATGGGTCAATTTCAAAAAAATCGTACACAACGATTTTTTTTTTTTGCTTATTTTTAATGTTTTTTCAATTCGCCTGTAAGAGTCGCCAATTTATGTAGAAATTGATGAAGAATCCGGTGGTACTTTTAGACTCTCAAAAAAATCAATATTTTTTGATTTTTTTTAGGTTTTCTATGATTTCTATCTTGAGAGTCACACACCAAATATGTATAAAAAATCGCTAAAAATGCGAAAATATTTGAAATTCAAGCTTACTACGATGTTCTTTTGTTTATCAAGATTGACTTTTGCGAAAATCACCTTTTCGATTACAAACACAAAATCACGTTTCACCTTGATTTTTCATTTTTTTTTTAAAGGGGCTAGTTACTTTAAAATTTTAAGATGAAAATATGTAAATTTTTGTTTAAAAAAGACTTGAGCTTAAAGGTTACTTGCAAAGTAATAGGCTTGTAAAAATGTATTTAAAAAAAAACTGCAATTATAAGCGTTTTAAGGAAAAAAACTTAGTGTGACGCTCAAAATATTTTGTGACGATCAAGAGATTTTTTTGCACGTAAACAAGAAATAATGCCAAATTTAAAGTTTAACGAAAAAAAGTTTATTCTTTTACAAAAATTAATAAAAAAAAACAAAAATTCTTCAAAAAACAAAAATTTTCATAAAAAAAAATTTTCATACAAAAAAATTTTCATACAAAAAAAATTTTAATACACTTTTTTTTTCATTGTTTTTTTTTTCTTTTTTACCTAAAATAGTAGTGTTAAGTGCTGGGACACAAAAAATACGTTTTTTTTTTAATTGACCCATATATCAAAAGTGATGCTCATGAAATGTTTGCCTATTTTGGTTTTTTTGTAGGCAATTTATTTCTCAAATTCACAAATTATAAAAAAATGAGTTGAAACCATGTAAACAATGATTGTCAACTTCAATTTTTTACATAAAATATATTAACTTTTAAAAAAATTAGCGTGACGCTCATGAAATTTTATCGTAATAATTAAACTTTGTACTTTCCTTACGTTATTTACTTCATTTAAATTCAAATTGAAAACTAGTAATATTACTTGAATTATAAAAAAGTGATGCTCAATACAAATTGTGGGGACAACCATTATTTGCAACGCCAAATTCGCACTAATTAATTTTTGACGACTATAACTAATCAAAACACAAGAAAGAAACGCAATAATTCGAAAACTGTTATTAAATGTTGCATATTTACTTTTTTCTTGATTTTATTTTGTTTACTAAAAATTCTAACGGGGGACACATGCTTTTGTATGGAAGGAGTCAGAGGGAGAAACAAAACACAATTCTGAATAAACAAAAAAACAAACATAAAAATTTGAGAATTACGTTTTTTTGTTACATATTCCTTGCTGATCACTCTCACATTTTTTTTTTTACCTAAAATAGTAGTGTAAAGTGCGGGGACACAAAAAATGCGTTTTTTTTTTTAAATGTTTCCAATTAACCAAAAATGTTCTAAGTTTTTTAAGCAAAGTATAAGAAACTTTTAAAATGTTGCTAAACATTTCCTTGTTAGGGTTATGTATATCACCTATCTGGTTCGAAGCGTACACAAACATTTTTTTGTTTTAGAAAATTATATGTTTGGTGAATGTATCGTTGACCTGTGGTGTAATTCACCCAAACCAAAACACACCAAGATTTTTTGTGTTTTTATGCAATTAGATCTAATTGGATCCAATGAAATATGGCAATGTCTGGTCATATTTTATACAAGTTGATATTTTTAATGCAAAAACATCCACCATTATTCGGATTAAATCGCGTATAAATATATATTGTGTTATATATCATTATATGAACCGATTATTATGAAAGTGAGGTAAGTCCACATGGTTTCAAAACGAGATATTGAAGGGTTTGCGTTTTTAAGTCTTTAAAAATCTGGGTACTTTATATTGATTAAATTTTAATCTAGGTGTTATCTCAGGTACCTAAATTTACTTATTGAGTATTATTTTGTTAAGATTTAATTAAACCCGCCATTTCTCACTATATAAAAGGGACTTATTTTTTAAATTAACTTTTTATAGCTTTTAAAAATTAAATTTTTATAGCTGATAAGGTATATCGGTAGTGTTTTAACACTTAAATCGCCCTATAGTTTGATCATAAACTAAATTTGATACAGAACTTTGAGATGAGCTAAAAAAATTTTACTAGTAAACGATTTATCAAAAATGCACACAGAAAACAGATTCAGTTGTTGCAACTGAATTGTTTGCCAACTGAATTTTGGCGGTTGCACCAACTATCACAATATTAAGTTGCCACTACTGCCAATTCAGTTGTCTCTACCGGTAAATATCTATTATAAGAACCGAATATTTTTATGTTAAAATTGACATTGGTTAGAGTGATCGAATTTTAAAAAGTGTTATATAGTTGTACCAATAAAAATTTTTTTAAACTGTTTCTTTTAAAATAAAATTTTTAATATTTTTTTCAAGCAATTTTAATAATTTATTTGATAGTAAAATTTTTATAATTTAAAAAGTGAAATAAATACATACAATAGAAAAAATAAATTACAATTGATAATTCTGATAGAAAAATTTAAAATCTAATTGTAAGAATTTTTCTAAAAAAAATTGTCTTGGAATCTGTGAGACTTTCTAGAGCAAAAATAACTCGAAGTCAAAATATATCTCTTAAGAAAAGATGTCAATGAAAAAATCTAAAAAAATATCTCAGATCTCCAGATTTTTTTTTTTATAGAAAAATATCTCAGAATCCGAGGATTTTTTACAGAAAAAATATCTCAGAATCTGTAAAAGAATATCTTAGAAAATATAATAGAATATCTTCTAAAGAAAAAATGTAGAAGTATCTGAGAATTTTTCCTATTGAAAAGGTCTAAGGTAATGAGGAAAAGTCTCAAATTCTGAAACTTTTCCTATAGAAAATGTCTCAGATTCGGTAAAAAAGTCTTAGGTTCTAAGAAATATTTTCTACAGAAAAAGTCTCAGATTTTGAGTAATTTTTCCTATAGAAAATGTCTCAGACTCTGATAATAGTTTTGGGAGAACCTGTGTTAATTTCAATATTCTGGCATTTATAAATCTTAAATTTGTTACCAGTCCCAGGACATTTTGGAATCTATGGATTTCTTGGAAACTGTTCCATAGGTTTTTATAGTTGGCTCAAAACTAAAGTTGTGTGTGCAAATATCTAAAATAAGATTTATTGATTTAAATTGTTTGTATTTCGGCAGTAGTATCAACTTACCGTCAAAACTTTTAACTTTTTTCACGGAATTTTTATGAGTTTTATTTAAAAATTTAAAACACGTCTGAACACAATTACATTTTTCTTTTAACTAATTACTATTTTAATTTTTTTGACGTTTTAGTTTTGTAATCGAAATGAAATCCTTAAGACCAATTATTAGTTAAGAATACCAATACAAATTTTTAATTTAGTATAATTTTTCAAAAATTAAAAATTATTGAAAATTTGGTTAAGTTAACCAACATTTTCAGTTGTGGATACTATTACCTAATGTTTTTGGAATTTATTATTTCAAACAAATGATTATTGGTCAAGAGGGAAAATAAAGACTAAAAGAAACGGTTGTACTTACTAAATATTTTTAAAAAATTTTATTAGTTTTTTGTTTAGGTATATTTACCAAATTATTAGTTGTTGATACATCCATTCGGTCACGATTGATTATTAATTATTACTGCTGTTATTTATTTAGTATGGGGATAAAAAATTTACAATAACAACGAAAAATGTATAAGATTTATCAAAATTCTGTTTTCATAATGGAATTCCAACTAAACATTTCTCTGTGTGTGTTAATTTTGAAAGTGAGGCTAGTCCACACAAAATTTTTTTGTAGTGTTAAAAATAACCTAATAATCGCTGATAGAGTAAAACATTGATGATTTTTATTCTTTAATAACTCCATAATTTAATCCTTACCTAACTTTAATACAAAATTCTGAGATGTTCGGAACAAAATTTTACTAGTAAACGATTTATGAAAAATGTTAATTTTGAAAGTGGTGTTAGTCCACATTTTTTTTGTAGTGTTAAAAACAACCTTATAATCGCTGATAGAGTAAAACATTGATGATTTTTATTCTTAAATAACTCCATAATTTAATCCTAAACTAACTTTTTTACAGAATTCAGAGATGAGCTAAACAAAATTTTACTAGTTAACGATTTATCAAAAACATTAATTTTGAAAGTGGTGTTAGTCCACATTTTTTTTGTAATGTATAAAATAACCTTTATATCTCTGACAAAGAATATCCGTAGCGTTTTTAACTCTTAAATAGCACTATTGCTTAGTCCTAAACCAATTTTGGTACAGAATTGTAAGATGAGCTAAAAAAAATTTTACTAGTAAACGATTTATCAAAAATGTTAATTTTGAAAGTGAGGCTAGTCCACACAAAATATTTTTGTAGTGTTAAAAATAACCTTATAATCGCTGATAGAGTAAAACTTTGATGATTTTTATTCTTAAATAACTCCATAATTTAATCCTAAACTAACTTTGGTACAGAATTCTGAGATGAGCTAAACAAAATTTTACTAGTTAACGATTTATGAAAAATGTTAATTTTGAAAGTGGTCTTAGTCCACATTTTTTTTGTAGTGTTAAAAATAACCTTATAATCGCTGATAGAGTAAAACATTGATGATTTTTATTCTTAAATAACTCCATAATTTAATCCTAAACTAACTTTGGTACAGAATTCAGAGATGAGCTAAACAAAATTTTACTAGTTAACGATTTATCAAAAACATTAATTTTGAAAGTGGTGTTAGTCCACATTTTTTTTGTAATGTATAAAATAACCTTTATATCTCTGACAAAGAATATCCGTAGCGTTTTTAACTCTAAAATAGCACTATTGCTTAGTCCTAAACTAATTTTGTTACAGAATTGTAAGATGAGCTAAAAAAATTTTTACTAGTAAACGATTTATCAAAAATGTTAATTTTGAAAGTGAGGCTAGTCCACACAAAATATTTTTGTAGTGTTAAAAATAACCTAATAATCGCTGAAAGAGTAAAACATTGATGATTTTTATTCTTTAATAACTCCATAATTTAATCCTTAACTAACTTTAATACAAAATTCTGAGATGTTCTGAACAAAATTTTACTAGTAAACGATTTATGAAAAATGTTAATTTTGAAAGTGGTGTTAGTCCACATTTTTTTTGTAGTGTTAAAAATAACCTTATAATCGCTGATAGAGTAAAACTTTGATGATTTTTATTCTAAAATAACTCCATAATTTAATCCTAAACTAACTTTGGTACAGAATTCTGAGATGAGCTAAACAAAATTTTACTAGTTAACGATTTATGAAAAATGTAAATTTTGAAAGTGAGGCTAGTCCACACAAAATTTTTTTGTAGTGTTAAAAATAACCTTATAATCGCTGATAGAGTAAAAAATTGATGATTTTTATTCTTAAATAACTCCATAATTTAATCCTAAACTAACTTTGGTACAGAATTCTGAGATGAGCTAAACAAAATTTTACTAGTTAACGATTTACTAGTAAAATTTTTTTTAGCTCATCTTACAATTCTGTAACAAAATTAGTTTAGGACTAAGCAATAGGGCTATTTTAGAGTTAAAAACGCTAACGATATTCTTTGTCAGAGATATAAAGGTTATTTTATACATTACAAAAAAAATGTGGACTAACACCACTTTCAAAATTAACATTTTTGATAAATCGTTAACTAGTAAAATTTTGTTTAGCTCATCTCAGAATTCTGTACCAAAGTTAGTTTGGGATTAAATTATGGAGTTATTTAAGAATAAAAATCATCAATGTTTTACTCTATCAGCGATTATAAGGTTATTTTTAACACTACAAAAAAAATGTGGACTAACACCACTTTCAAAATTAACATTTTTCATAAATCGTTTACTAGTAAAATTTTGTTCAGAACATCTCAGAATTTTGTATTAAAGTTAGTTAAGGATTAAATTATGGAGTTATTTAAGAATAAAAATCATCAATGTTTTACTCTATCAGCGATAATTAGGTTATTTTTAATACTACAAAAAAATTTTGTGTGGACTAGCCTCACTTTCAAAATTAACATTTTTGATAAATCGTTTACAAGTATAATTTTTTTTATCTCATCTTACAATTCTTTAACAAAATTAGTAGAGGACAAGGCAATAGGGCTATTTTAGAGTTAAAAACTCTACGGATATTCTTTATCAGAGATATAAAGGTTATTTTATGCATTACAAAAAAAATGTGGACTAACACCACTTTCAAAATTAATGTTTTTGATAAATCGTTAACTAGTAAAATTTTGTTTAGCTCATCTAAGAATTTTGTACCAAAGTTAGTTTAGGATTAAATTATGGAGTTATTTAAGAATAAAAATTATCAATGGTTTACTCTATCAGCGATTATAAGGTTATTTTTAACACTACAAAAAAAAAATGTGGACTAACACCACTTTCAAAATTAACATTTTTCATAAATCGTTAACTAGTAAAATTTTGTTTAGCTCATCTCAGAATTCTGTACCAAAGTTAGTTTAGGATTAAATTATGGAGTTATTTAAGAATAAAAATCATCAAAGTTTTACTCTATCAGCGATTATAAGGTTATTTTTAACACTACAAAAAAAATGTGGACTAACACCACTTTCAAAATTAACATTTTTCATAAATCGTTTACTAGTAAAATTTTGTTCAGAACACCTCAGAATTCTGAAGAAAAGTAGTTAAGGATTTAACTATAGAGTTATTTAATAGTAAAAAACACCAAAGTGTTATTCAATCAGCAATTATTTGGTTATTTTTAACGCTACAAAAAAATTGTGGACTAACCTCACTTTCAAAATTAACGTTTTTGAGAAATCGTTAACTAGCAAAACTTCTCTCATAAAATTCTCAGACGTTTTTAAAGTTTTCTTTGAACTTTTTTTTTTAATCGAAAGATACCATTAAACTGTATCCAAATCTATCGTTAACTAAGTTTTTTTGAAAATGTGACTTACCCCACTATCATAATAAATGGTTCATATATTGCATCATATACAAATTTTTACTCGGGAAGACACAATTTTTATAAACAAAAAAAAAATTACAATTTAGTTTAATACCTGATTCCATAAATAAATCCATTATAAAAGATTTTCTTTTAAAAGATTTAATACTACTGATAATCGCTTGAATTGTGAAAAATTCCTATTTTCTTTTACTTTTTTCAAAGACTGCAATAATTTGCTTACTTTGACAGCTCACCGAAAAAAGTAAACAACTTAGATGATTGATTTTGATTACTAGTGTTGCAGAATTGTATCTACTTTGACTCCATACCAAATTTTATAACAAAAACTTTATTTATAAATTTCAATTAATCGCCACTTTGGTACCATTTGAACCCAATGTGCGGGGGTAAGAAAGTGTACTTTTAGTACTTTTTTTGTTCCTATAATAATGACCTTAGAAGCTTGAATTTTGGAATGCAGGGCTCTTCGGTGAAAAAAAAAACATTCTGATAAAGTATTTTTAAAAAAATCCGTTTTTAGTCGTGTAAAAAAGTGGTTTTTGATACTTTTTATATTTCATGATCCTACACTCAAAAAATTTCATGCATAAAAATACGAAGTATTATTTCGTAAAATTTTTTTCGTACATATTACGAAATTTTTGTACATATTACGAAATTTTTGTAATTTTACGAAAACTTGGAATTTCGTAAAAATACAAATTTCGTTTATTTTACGAAGTACATTTCGTAGCCAAAAAAAATACGAAATACTTCGTATCTTAACGAAATATTTCGTAATTTAACAAAATATTTTTCGGAAAAAAAATCACAAAATCAAGGGGTTTGATTTATTTATCTGAATTACTAGATTTAACAGATTTAACAATTAAAAAAATGGAATAACAAAAATTTGTTCCATCTCTCTTTAATTTTTGTTTACGGTTTCTAATTTTAAATTATTTTCAGCATGACACAAAGTCAAATCACCCAAGATATATTTTTCAGTGCAGTCTGTTAGGTGTTGCGACATTAGTGAAAAGTTATACGGGAATGTCACCGAGTCAATTCCGTTGAGAAATGGAATTGGAAATGGAAAAATATTTCGTAACTTTACGAAATAGTTTCGTTAAACTAAACATAATTCGTATTTACAAAAAAAAAACTTCGTAATATGTACAAAAATATTTTGTATTTTTTCGAAATATTTCGTAATTATACAAAATATTTCGTAGTTATACAAAATATTTCGTAACTTTACGAAATATTTTCATGAAAATAAACATAATTCGTATTTACAAAAAAAAAAAAACTTCGTAATATGTACGAAAATATTTAGTATTTTTACGAAATATTTCGTAGTTTTACTAAATATTTCGTAAATTTACGAAATATTTTCGTATTTATTTCGTAAATATCACTAAAAAAAACTTCGTAATATTTACGAAATGCCATAGGTAAATATTACGAAATATTTCGTTCCGGCAAAACCACGAAATATTTCGTACAATGTACGAAGTATTTCGTTCATTTTACCTATGAAATTTTTTGAGTGTAGGCATTGAAATTTTGAATGCTGGAAAAAGTTCCTTTTGGAAATTCGGTTTCATGGACGGATGGACGGACATCGCTAGAATGACTTAAAAAGTTATTCTGAGTCGATCGGTATACTTAAAAGTGGGTTTGGGACCAATATTTCGGGTAGTTACAAACATCAGCACAAAGTCATTATACCCTGTACCACAGAGTGGTGTAGGGTATAAATAGTTTTTGGAAAATTTTATTTTAAGGGGAAAAGGTGGCAAATGTTTATTTTTACCTATAACTAAAAGGACATATTTTAATATTTTAGGGTTTGACAGTACGGAACCTTTTTATGTTAGTGAAAATCTCACCCCCGAAAACCATCGAATTTTTCTTGAAGCACGTCGACATAAAAGACAAAACCTTATATCATCAGCTTTCATAAATCGCGGACTTGTATACATAAGAAAGGCTTTTAATGAGGATCCGATTTGCATCGACGATATTGATAAATTTAGGCAGATATCGTTTCGTTTTCAAAATTCAGATGAAAGAAATATTCCTGCCTTTAATGAAAATTTACCCCGAAATTCGGGTGATAATGTTACCGCATAATATAAATTTTCCAAATATCATAAATTTTGAAATCTTTTTAATTGTTTTATTTATTAAACTTGTTTATACTGTTTATACTTTTTTAAATTATACTTTTACATATAAAAAATTGATGATTTTTGTTATCCATGATGCCGTTTGTGATAAAATTTTAATACAATATACTTTTGCATGCATTGCTATGAAAAACTGTATTTCTAATGATGGTTTTTCCATTTGACGATAATAGGAGGGTTGGTTCCACTGAAAATCTTTATAATATGATCAGAATACTTTCAAAAAGAACTTCCGGCCTTAATGTCTGCCATATTAATGCTCAGAGCTTAAATAACAAGATGGATGAATTTCGTTTGATATTTGAAGAATCTGGTATTGATATAATATGTATTTCAGAATCTTGGTTTCACGTTGATGTTCAGGATAGTAATTATAATCTCAGAGGATATCGACTGTTTCGCTCAGATAGACTTACTAACGCAGGTGGTGTTGCTATTTACGTAAAAAATACAATTCGATGTAAATTGAAATGCAAAAGTCAAGTTGAGGAAAGGAATGAAGAGGAGCAAGAGGAGGAAGGGGAGCTTGAGGAGGGCGAGGAGGAAGAAGAGGAAGAGAATTCTAATTCTAATAAATTGGAATATCTTTTTCTGGACGTCTTCAGCGCCAACCAAAAGCTTTTACTGGGAACTGTTTATAGACCTAGATCAAGTATAGATATCACTCCACTGATAGAAGAACTTTCAACACTTACACTGGGTTACTCTGATGTTATTTTAACTGGTGACTTTAATGAAAACATACTCGTCGAAAGGAGCTTAGTTGATGATATGAATGCCATTGGACTAATGCCTACAAATTGCTTATCACCAACTCATTTCACTTCCACTTCGAGTACACTATTGGATCTTTGCTTTATAGATAATCACTCTCGTTTGATATTATATGATCAGCTTTCTGCATCTTTATTTTCAAAACATGATATTATTTTTGTCTCTTATGATTTTAAATGTAAAACGGAAACCCAACAACTAACTTTTAGAGACTTTCAAAATATTAACTATCAATTACTGGAAACGGAACTTGCCAACATTCAATGGAACCAAATGTTCTATATGCCTAATGTTAATGATCAAACTAAATTTTTGCAGGATAACACACTTTACTTATTTGAGAAGTATGTTTTAATTAAATCAAAGAAAATACGTAATGAAAAGCCATGGTTTTCAACTGAGATAAAATCTTTAATTAATGATCGAAATCTCGCTTACGAACGCTGGAAAAAGTTTAGAACAGGTGAATTACATAATCTTTTTAAAACCTGTAGAAGAAAAGTGAACTCAAAAATAAGGACTGCTAAATCACATTATTATGAGAAAAAATTTAAGTCAGCTGTTTGCTCAAAAAAGAAGTGGAGAGAAATTAGAACAATGGGTATTATAAATAAAAATGCTGAATCTGATGACACAATTGATGTTAATGAACTAAATACTGAGTTTTCCAATATTCCTATGCCAGTAGCGGATTTAAACTTTTACAATTCTAGATACATTTCGAACAATTCTGTCTCTTACAATATGAATGTTAACTCTTCAAATCATGGTTCATTATCTTTTGACTTCAAAAATGTCACACAGGAAGATGTCTTGGAATCAATTTTAAGTATTAAATCTAATTCTGTAGGACATGATGAAATTCATCCTAAATTTATAAAATTAATATTACCATATATTTTACCGCACATAACTCATCTGTTCAACACGATTCTACTATCATCTACCTTCCCATTAGAGTGGAAACACGCTAAAATTATTCCAATTCTAAAATCCGATAAGAAATATCGGCCAATTGCTATTTTACCTTATTTATCAAAGGCTTTGGAACGTTTAATGCACAATCAAATGAACCAGTACATATGTAATAATTCTCTACTTACTGAAAGACAATCAGGATTCAGACCTAAACACAGTTGTATCACAGCTCTTATTGATGTTTCTGAGGAGCTGAGAACAAAAGTAGATAGCAATATGACTTCAATTTTAATTTTACTTGATCATTCAAAAGCTTTTGATACAGTTGACCACACTGTTCTATGTTATAAGCTGAAAAACCACTTTTACTTTTCAACAACTGCCGTTAAACTGGTTTCTTCTTATCTGTGTGATAGAAGTCAATCAGTATACAATGGCTCAGAAAAATCTTACAACAGTTCTTTAATGCGCGGTGTGCCACAGGGGTCAATACTTGGTCCTTTACTATTTGCAATATATGCTAATGATCTTCCATCCCAACTAAAATATTGTGGTATTCAAATGTATGCAGATGATGTACAACTTTACATAAGTTGTATACCAACAGATGTTATTAATTGCATAAGGAAAGTTAATCATGACCTTAACAATGTATCCAAATGGGCTTCAGCGAATGGTCTGAGTTTAAACGCAAAAAAATCAAAGGCAATGATTATTGGAAAACAAAACTTTTTAATAACTAACCTGCCACCAATACTTATTAACAACTCTGTAATTGAAATAGCAGAAACTGCCAAAAATCTAGGAGTTATTTTCAACAAAAAACTTGATTGGTCAGATCACATCAATGCAATCTGTGGCAGGTCTTATGCTATGTTAAGAAACTTGTGGATGACGCAGCATTACACTCCTTTCAACATTCGAATGCTACTCGCAAAAACGTACTTAATACCTACACTGCTTTATGGATGCGAACTGTTCTCCAACTGTGATTCGGTAAGCTCGCAGAAGCTTACGGTCACGTATAACAACATCGCCAGATACATATTTGGACGTAGAAGATATGATAGTATTACTCGATTCGCCAACCAAATCTTCAACATATCATTTGAAAATCTATTAAACTGCCGATCACTGATTTTATTGCACAAACTGATCTATATAAAACAACCTTATTACCTATACAGAAGATTACGGTTTTCGATGTCAAACAGATTCAGAAAAATAAACTCCATACGATTTCACAAACTTATATCTGAAAGACACTTTTATATTAGCACTATTAGACTTTGGAACGAACTACCCGCTAAAACTCAAATAATTAGCAATGCAAAGCTGTTCAAGTATAAAATATTTAAACACTTTAAACCCGTGCGATAACAAATATCACATATTTATTTTAACCTTTAAATATCTAATGTTATTAGCTGTATTTTTTATTTTTTAAATGAATACCTATTAAATCGTGCCTTTGTCAACACTTTCCAAAATTAATTTAAATATTAATATTAGTGTTTTTTTATGTATTAGTTTTAAGATATTTTATGTAACAATATTTTCGTAACTACATCTTAGCAGTACTGTAATTTGTATAAGATTTATTCTTGTTGTGCTGTTTTTTCAAATAAATAAATAAATAAATAAATAAATAAATAAATAAAATGGGTGCCCGGTAAAAGTGGTGTAAAATGGTACTTTTCATATCTATAAGATAAAGAAAATAGAAATTTTTATTTTTTTGAAATCGATAGAGTAATCCTGATCCTTCTATTATTCGGTATTCAACACAACCAGTAAAGCTATGTTTACACCATACCACTGAGTCGTATGATTTTTATGAAAAAGCAATGTTTTTTTACAACATAATTTTAGGTATGTAGTAAATATATGATTGTTATTAAAAAGCGACAAAAATCTCTACATTTTGCTAAATTTATAAACAAATATAACAATTTATTTAATCTTATGTTTATAAATTTAGCAATATATTAAGTTTTTTGTTGCTTTTAAATAACAATCCTATATATATTAAATGACTAAAATTAAGCTATAAAAAATCTTGCTTTTTCATGAAAATCATACGACTCAATGGTATGGTGTAAACATATCTTAACGAAGTACCGGATTAGGTATGTAGTAAATATATGATTGTTATTAAAAAGCGACAAAAATCTCTACATTTTGCTAAATTTATAAACAAATATAACAATTTATTTAATCTTATGTTTATAAATTTAGCAATATATTAAGTTTTTTGTTGCTTTTAAATAACAATCCTATATATATTAAATGACTAAAATTAAGCTATAAAAAATCTTGCTTTTTCATGAAAATCATACGACTCAATGGTATGGTGTAAACATATCTTAACGAAGTACCGGGATGGTAAGCTAGTCTATGATAAATAATCATCGCCCTATAAGTGAAAAAGTAAGAGAAATACTTTTTCGACCACTGTTATATGGTAAGACCCATCTGAGCAATACCTAAACCGGCAATACGGATTCAATTAGATGCATTGAAACTTTCTCAGATTAATAAACAAGGTCATATGGATCGATGCAAGGCTCAACAATTATGCGAGAGAGAGAGGGTGCAAGCTCGATATTATACGAACACTGAGGGAAAAAGTCGTAGTCAAACCAAACATTTTCATACTCATTTTTAAAAACCTAAAACATTTTAAAAAAGGTTGAATTTTTTAAAATTTAATATGTTTTGGTCTCAATTTTAAAATTTTCCTTTTTAAAATTAAGTATTCAAGAACTAATTTTCATTTTAGGGTGCCGCAACGTTGAAAATCATCATTTTGATTATAAACATTTTAAAAATGACGCTTCAAAAAAATTTTAAAAAAGTATCGAGGTGTAACATTAGTGAAAACAAAACTTAAAAAAACAATAAATAATTAATTAAAATAAAAACACTAACGAAATTTGTGTTAAAAATTAAGTTTAAAAACAGTGAAAAGAAGATTTAAAAAAAGTGAAAAGAAAAATACAATCTTTAAAAGTGGAAGTTTATATGAATTACCACAGTCCAGAAGGAGATCAACAACTTTAAATTTCATTAATTACATCCTTTACATTAAGTGATTTCTTTTTCTATACCGTCGCTGCTCTTACGCAAATACCTGTGTGTATTTATTTTTTTTTTTTTTTGAAGCCATAAAGATAAGCTAAATTGTGAACTTTTGGGTGATTTTTATAAGTCACCTTAATGGAAATAGAACATTGCAATATTATTCAAAAAAACTTATAAATATGTATTACTTTAAATCACTGTGAAAGGACAAAATTAAGCAAATTTGTGGGCCATCTTAAAATTTTTTGAAAAGTGTTTCCTTCAGAGCAGCGACGATATATTATTTATTAAGTAAAAATGTACCTTTTTAATTATTCTGTAGTAAAATAAAAAATATATAAATAAAAAATTTTAATTGTTTTATTTCAATAGAAAATTTCAGGAAATAAGTATAAAGAAAATTATATAATTACTAGTCGAATAGCCTCTCCCTGCCAGGCGGATCACCAAATCACTTTTCTTAATAGTTCTAATTTTTTACCAAACTTTATAAAAAATTATGTTTGTGCTTCAAAAATTTAATATTGCTAGATTGAGTTACATCAATGTATTTCCCAAACTGGAAAAAAATTTTATGACTATAAAAGGTTTTATTGATAAAATTTTAGAACTAAATTTAGCACTCCCATTTCGTTTCCGTTCTTAAACCGGATATCAAAAATCCATCGTGTGGATCTGTCCCATGGTCACTCCTATATACATGGCAATTTGTATCTTTCTTAGTCATGAAGGGTTTTAAAATTAGAAAAAAAATTGAAAAACACAATTTTTTTCACTTCAATTTTTCCTTATAATTCTCCGTTCACAGTTGACTTAATAAGGAACTAAATATGTTTTACAATATTCAGCTTCCTTAGTCATTAGGGGTTGCAGAAATAGTTTAAATGATTGAAAACTTAATTTCACCGTCCCCCTGTCTCAAAGGCCGAAAATCCGGTAACGTTACAGATTATATATATAAACTGAACAAAATTCACAACGGATTTTTTTTTGTATCTCCGCCATTTCACTGGATATCCAGGTTAGTGTTGATCTTTGCCATAGTCCGTGCCATATCCCAATGTTCATCTTTCAAGGTCATAAGGTGTCTTCAAAATTAGGTTAGATGTAAAAACATAATTTTTACACGCCCATTTCTTCTGTTAATTCTCCATCCATATTCCAAAATCTTTAAATCTGACTACTTTAGGGTAAGCTCCATTGTTAGTACACCCAAAAAAAAACGTGGGTATTCAATACTAAAAATTTTACTAATGAACTAATTTTTTAGTCCAAAATGATCTAGTGCAGGCGTTGGTAATCAATACTAAAATTTTTTACTAATATTATTCAAAACCAGTAAAAATTACTAATTTTAGTACTTTGAAGATACTAAAAAACTACCTTACTACTGGTAATTAGTAACTTATTAGTAGATTTTGGTACCAAATCACTTACTAATATTTTTACTGCAGAATTATTTTGAGTGTACTATACTCGTATCCACGCCGGTTTTCCCTCTTAGTTCTCCGTCCACAGTCCAAAAATTTTAAGTCTGACTACTTTAGAATATGCTCCAGTATCAGGACAAAATGCTTGCCAATTTTCGGCTGCGTAGGTCATTAGGGCTTTAAAGTTAGTTAAATTAAAAAAAAAATAAAACACAATATTGCCTTGCAACCTTTTTCCTCTCAACTCTCCGTGTACATTCCAAAAATGTTTAATTAGACTACTTTAGAATATGCTTCATAGTTAGGACAACATGTTAGGGATTTTCAGCTTCCTAATTCATTGGGGCGGAGCTTAAAAATACTCCCAAATGTTAAAAAAAAAATAATTTTGCCAAGTCCCCTTCTTCTCGTAATTCGCCGCCCACAGGCAAAAAATCCGGCTTCGTAAGAGTCTCTCCCTGGTGTTTTACTATATGCATACCAATTTGAAGCGTTTAAGTCTATCAATGAGATTCAAAAGGCGCTGGATACACAAAAAATAAGAGAAAAATAAAAAAAATATATATACATAGAATAGATGGAAATAAATTTACCACGCCCCTTTGCCTTTTTTGTTCTCCACCCACACACTGGATATCAAAAATTCAGGTTCGTGTTGATCTTCCCCATGAAACCTACTATATACATGCCAATTTTCATCTTCCTTAGTTATTGGGGGTCTTCAAATTAGTTAAAATATTAAAAATCCCAATTTTCCACGCTCTTTTATCTTTTAATTCTCCGTCCACAGTCAATTTTAAATCCTATTACTTCAGGATATACTACATCGTTAGGACTATACGCTGTGCATTTTCCGCTTCCTTTTGGGGATTCACAAGAAGTTAAAATGTTAAAAATCCCAATTTTGTCACTCCCCATTTCCTTTCAATTCTCCGCTGACAGTCAAAAAATTTAAAATTCGACTACTTCAGGATATGCTTCATCGATAGGACTATATGCTAGGAAATTCTCAGCTTCCTAAGTCATTAGAGGACTTTAAAATATGCAAAAATGTAGATTTTCATCTTCATAAGTCATTGGGGGTCTTCAAATTAGTTAAAATATTAAAAAACACGATTTTGCCACGTCCCATTTTTCTCTTAATTCTCTCTACGCCCACTTTGCGAAAATTTTAAATCCAACTACTTGGTGATATGCGACAACGTTAGGACTATATTCTAGGAAGTTTTCAGCTTCCTAAGTCATTAGGGGGCTTCCCAGTCTGCACAGTTTCGAGGCTACAATTTTTTCGAAGTTTTTTCGAAGCTTTTCCGCAAAAACGATTCGAAGTCGATATTATATACAGTCGATATTTTAACGTTTCTCGAACTCATATTTTTATTGAAAAACTAATCGATTTCGAAATGATTTCCAATCTGCATTTTAGGAATTCTCGTATTTGTTGTTCCATCGAAAAAAATATTTATTTTTGATATAACATCGAGTTTTAGTTTTATTAAATTTTACAAAAATTACACAAATTTTACTTTTATTATTAAAAAAAATAATATCTAACACTAGAACAATAAAAAAAAAATCCGCGACCGGGGTTTGAACCAAGGCCAAAAATCTACAAATCATAAGCTCCCGAACCTGCTAACCAACTAGGCCATACACATTTTGAAATTTGTTTGTACTAATATATATTTTGAAATAAAAATATTTTCAAATTGTGAGAAGTATGTCAAAACAAAATAAATGAATATAAAAACAGGGTAATTCAAATAATAATAAAAATTATAAATTAAGGGCAATTCAAATAGTAATAAAAAATTAAAATTTTAGTAAAAGTAATTTTAAAAAACTACTTTTATTATCAAACTTTGGCTGAAGGAGTAAGGCGTTCAACCAGTAAACTGGGAGTTCTGAGTTCAAATCTCAAGTGAGGCAGATAAAAATAGTAATTAGTAAAAATTAAATTTAAAGAATAAATAAATTAAATTAGTAAAAATTAGTTAATTGTAAGTAAGTAGTAGTAAGTAATAAAATATTTTTTTTTTTATTTCTTACCGTTTTTAAAACAATTAACTAAATTTTAAAAAACAAATGTGTCGAAATTCATGAAATTTTTCGATTAAAAATCGAATCGAATCCTGTACCAAAACTCGATTCTATATCACCTTGCATGCCGCATAGGAAAACACGCTTTATATCGACATTATATTGAACTCGATATCGATGAAATTCTTATAGAAAACGATTCTTTTTCGAATCGATATCGTCTCATTTTGCATACTGGGTTTAAATTAAGCAAAAATGTCAAAAAGTTGAGTTTTGCCACGCCCATTTTTCCGCTTATTTCTCCGCCCACAGGCAAAAATAGAAAATCCGGCTACGTTAGGATCTGCCCCAGGTGTTTTACTATATGCATGTCAATTTTCAGCTTTGTAGCTCATCAGTTGGCTTCAAAAAGCTCTGGATAGACAAAAAAAGAGGAACACACAAATAGGGAAATTATATATATAGATAATGGTCAATCTTAAATTGAACATGACTGTCATTTTAATTTGATTATGGGCACCGTTGATTTAAAAATAAAACATATTCATATCAAGATTCTTTCACTTCATTTTTAAAATGTTTTTTGTTACTCAAGTCATACTAAAAGCGTCCATGAATATTTTCAAATTGAGAAAAAACAAAGTTTGTTGACTGTCGTTACTGTTTTATTTTCAATATGAGATTGTTTTTGCTTGATTTGAGAATTTATTTGTCTGAGTGAATAATAAGAATCTATGGAACTTCCAACCAACGTAGAACATCGTACAGATGAAAACACAGAAGACTCAAACGCTGAAGGTAAGAACACTCAAGTACGCAAGGCACCAGCCTATTTGGAAAACTACATTGCTGAAGCCTAAATCTGTCCTATTAAGCGCGGGAGAACTGTTGTATCTTCAAGCTACATAGCAACCTGGTTGCACTAAATAATCTTTTGACGTTTTCCTTTTGATCTTGTCTTCTTTTTAGAATATAAATACATAGCTTTTTAGCATAAGCATTAAAACACATTGTTCCTTTTTATACCCTCCAACTACAGTATGGGGGTATACTCACTTTGCCATTCCGTGTGTAACGCATCAAAATATCGGTCTAGGACCCCACAAAGTATATATATATATGATCAGTGATCGATTCTAAGACATTCTAGCGATATTCGTCCGTCCGTCTGTCCGTCTGTAGTTAACACGATGCAGTCCAAACTAAAAGAGCTAGACTTCCGACATTTGGCACGAATATGTCTTAAGTTCCTAGGCAATTTAAGTTCGTAAATGAACAAAATCGGAACATGGGGAACATTTTTATGCTACATGAAGTTCAAAGTCCTGCATTTGACCCAAAGAATTAGAAAATGTCGTTTTTTTCGGTCCGCCTCTTTTTATGGGCGTGGAATATATTTCTTTTGAGCAAAAAGCATAAGAATGAATTTTTAAACACATATTCGAGAGGAAATTTGCCCCCCCCCCCCCCAAAAGAAAAAGAAAACACCCCTGCAATTTTTTTTTATTTTTTTGCATGTTGGATGGTATAAAAGATTCCGAATTTAACACTCTTACTTGTTATATATAATAAAATGAATTGACTTCACTGGGGGGTGAAATAAAGCCATAGGCAATAAGGCCATATGGCCTTATTTCTCAATTCAATGGGAAATAAGGCCATATGGCTTTATTACCAACACGATTGAGCAAAAAAGTCATATTGATTTTGCAACCAAAGTGGAAATAAAGCCATATCAGTTGAAAATGTGGAAATATATTTCCCCGTAAATCCTGCTACCCAAAAAAAGACTATCTTTAAATTAAAAAACCACCAGGAACCTCGGAACTTAGAGGGGTCTAGAGGCACAAATTTTTTATTGGCAGGGTTTTTAATTTAAAGATTATTTTACAAAAAAAGTTTTTCTGTGTAGCCGGCCTTCGGTCGAGCTTAGGGATTACAAAGTCCATGCATTAAACCCACTCTTTCCGCAAAGTAAAGTTTTCTAGGGTAGCAGGCCTTTGCGCTATCAAATTTTTTATGCCTCAAAAAGGCCTGATAACCAAAATAGCTTTGGTTTGCAGAGGAGGTGGGTGTAATGCATGGAGTATGTAATCCCTAAGCCCGGCCAAAGGCCGGCCACGCAGAAAACCTTTATTAAAAAAAAAAAACAAATCATAGAAGTCGTAATTTCGAAATTTCGTCCAAAAAAAATATTTTGGATTTTTTGACAATTTGGTTTTGGGAGAAATAACATTTTTAGACCTATCATTTTGGGCTATATGTCGCAGCTTGGGCGATATGAAATTTACGGTTTTGGGCGATAAGACCTTGGGCGCTATGTCCGTACGCCATTTCAAACTCCATAAATTAATTTAGCGGCTTCACTAAATAATTTTTTTTTTGGGTAGCAGGATTTACGTGGAAATATATTTCCACACTCTCCGCAAAATAATGATGAACATTTTTAAAAAATATTCAAATGAGTAACAAAGCCATATATGTAGGCTGACCATTCGTACTGATTTGATCAGTACATGTACTGATTTTTAGTCTCGTGTACTGATCAAAATACCTTGTACTGATTTGTACTGATTTTTTAAAATTTGTACTGATTGTACTGATTTTTGGACATTTCCAAATATTTTTTTAAATATTCTGTACCAAAACTATTATTTCCATCAAATAATTTAGTAGAGAAGTTTTATAAAAGCTTAGTCTGAAATAATTTCTATTAAAAATGTCTAGGAATCTTAGGGCCTAATTTTGTAAAACGCAACGCGCCTTTTTATCTCGCGTTGGACAATTTTCTATTTTGTAAAACGCGACCACTGAACAGCTGTTTTTTTTCGCGTTGACTTACGTGTTTGTGGAACAAATTGTATGGAAAATGGAATTTTGTAAAACGCAAGAGAGTGTTTTTTCATCACTTGAAGTGTCAAAATGATCACTTGAAATGTTGGGGCGTTGATGTAACAAATATGCTATTAAATAGCAAAAAATAAGTAAATAATGTTGGAATATGTAAATATACAACAAAAAAGTAATAAATGTGTAAAAAAAACTTCTCCGGCAGAAGAAAAACATCGAAAATAGCAAAGCGTCTCGTTGTGATTTTTATTGCTTTTTTCAACTAATTTTTGTTACTTTTTTTTTGTTCTCTTTTTTCTCAAATATTCTCTTTGCAGATGTTGCCTAACCATATATATTTGTTTCCCCACGATAATGGGTGTCCAATTTTATTAATTTTAGAATGTCTGGCAACACTGATTTAAATATAATTGATATTTCAAGTGATGACGTAAAAATTGAACGCAATAACGTAGTGATTTACAAAATTGCACTTTTTGAGCCTCGCGTTCACGTTAACGTTGGTGATGCGTTCAACGCGAGTGATTTACAAAATTAGGCCCTTAAAGCTTGTGAGTCCGAAAAAAAATCGTAACGAAAACTAATTTGTATATGAAAAAGCGCACATATTCTGATTGTGAGTTGGTTTTTATAGGGAATAGTTCAAGATGATTCTATATTTTTAGGAAGAAATTTTAATTCGATATTTGCGGGGTTTTATTCCGAAAAAATGGACTCAAAATCTGAGATTTTTCCTATCGGAAAAAAGTTCCAAAAGCACAAGAGTTTTTTGAAAATATGTGCTCATGATTTGGGAGTTTTTCTAAAAGGAAGAGATAGATATCTCAGAACTTGAGAATCGGGGCGATTCTCAAAAGAACTAGGTCTTCGTAATGCCATTCAAAAATGTCTGTGACGAGCTTCATTTTCTGCAAAAATACAACAATAATTATGTTAATTAAATCAAAGCTTTTTGAGTAATAAAATATTCGTCATAATTTTTCTTTCCATATGAGTTTTTAGGGAGTTCTTCAGCGAAAAAAATTATAAAAAGTGGCGTACTGATTTGAGTTCGAGAAAAAATGATCACCCTACATATATGGCTTTATTTCCAACAGTGGTTGGTAATAACGACATATGGCCTTACTTCATAACTCTTTGGGAAATAGGGCCACATGGCATTATTGCCTATGGCTTTATTTCACCCACCCACCCCCCCTACCCCCGACAAAAGTTGAGCTTTTTTATTTGCCTGACCTTTGACAACTGATTTATATGGACTTTAGTGTGCTGATTCCGAATCTGCTATCCAATTTGTTCCATCAGCTCGCGTTCGCGAGCAAATCGCTGTTAAAGAGTCGAAAATGTGCGTTTTTACCAACTTTGCTTGGCTATAATTTCCAAAACTAATTTTAGAGCCTCAGTTTTAAACATGAACTTAACTATATTGGATGCGAGGATTCCAAAACTGGTATTAGTTTTTTTCTGACAGCTTTAATTTTCGAGTTATTAAAAAGGGCGTAAATATTCAGACAAAATTAAAGAGGGCATAAATATAAAAATTTTATTTTAGCGATGTATCAAAAACTAAATATGACTTAACAAAAGTAAGAGCATTTTTGGAATTAGCATATCCAACATACCTAAAATCGTCATTCACTTTTCGGATGTAAGACTAGTGTTGGTAAATATGGACTCACAAACATGCCAAAACTAGCCTATTTTCAAAGTTTCCTTAGGCTATATCTCGAAAACTAGAGCTGATCCAAAAAAACAATAGCCAGATTTGAAATCAGCGTACCCCAATTACCCAAAACTAGCTATCAGAACCCGGGCAAAAAAAAGTGTTGCCCTGTGCTATAATACAAAGATAACAAAGTGAATTTTAAAAAAATCCATGGACAAACACCGAAGTTATAAAGAGAAGTCATAAAAAAAAATTTGTGACGATTTCTATTTTTGTCGACCATCAAAATTTTGATTTTATTGCTCAAATAACGGTTCTTTGTCATATGTATGGTAATTCAATGAAAAATGATGCTTGTAGGATTTGTTGGAAATATGATTCTCTTTAACTTGGTTTTTATAGCGAGAAGATCGGATGTATACAACGCGAGATATAACGAAAATAGTCGAAAAACCTAAAAAAACGCTATTTTTTTAAATTACCGAATCCGTGAAAAAAAAATTTTGATAATTTTTTGAGTTAAGTGGACTGCAATACATAAAAAAAATACTGTCACGTTTCATGCGCAGAAATTTTTTTTTATTTTGTAAACTAGTGATATTAAATGTAAATTCTCTTACCAGCTTGCAAATATTTATTTGATTTATCATATTGTTGTACAGATTTATTATCATAAAAAGGATTTGAAGCTTCTGTTGCTGAAGAGGACCTCTTTCTCATAGTCTCTGCCATTGCTTCATTTAATGAGGACATTTTACTAAAATAAAGAAAATAAATAATTCGTAATTACTATGATAAAGCCGTAAAACAAATTTTTATACGCGTGAAACTAGAGCCTCATGGAGTAAGACTGCGTTTTTTATTCGGTAATCATTCAAATAAATATATTTCTACTTATCCTACGATACTGACAATGAGATTAAAACCAAATGAAAAAGAAGAGTCTCCTCAATTTTTATATTTCTTTATGTTGATTAATAAAACAATTGTATTTGAATTTTATTACAACATAAGGTAATTTGTATTTAAACAATTTGACTGTACGTTAGAAACCAGCATTAAATCATCTTTTTTATTTATTAACCTTGAGTTAATAAATATAAGAGATGATACAATTATAAATATTTGAGCGTACAGAATAATGAAATTATATAGGCAAAAATATATTGTTACGGTTTTAAAATACAAAAAAAAATACCAAAGGAATGTACAATGTGAGCCAAAAATATAGCACTAAAATAACCCTGAAACATGGTTTCAGAATATGGGTAGCTGGATTAATACTGTGATAGGTCGAGTCATCTCAGACTTCACCAGGATAACTTTTGCCATGAGCCATTTAGCAGGAGACAAATTCTTTTCTTTAAATGGTTAGGTTAGGTTGTTGGGTGCCAGATTAGGGCTAAGCTATTTTTAAGTAACTTTTAAGGGTTAATATAATTTTGGCTACAATTAATTTTATTTATGTCTTAAGTAACTCGATACCCGTTCATTGACTTTAAATTCCATAATTATTTTTGTTTAATTTTTGTTAACGTAAATTTACTAGTTTGCAGAATTGCATTATTATATTAAATTCCATAGTTTGCTTTATTAAAGTAGGTCAGTTAATGAACGGGAAGAGTTTTAGAATATAAATATGAATGTGAAAAAAATAAAGGACTAATTGATGAGTAACCAAAGAAATGAATGCTGGTTTTTCTTTTCTTTCAGGAGAAATTTGTAAGTATTAAAGTTATTATTTATAAGAATTGGGCGTAGGCCTGTAGATTGGAGCACGTCACCGCTCTGTGGTCAAAGAGTGACAACATTAGGGTTTTATCTTTTTTTTTTCTTTCAGCATATTAGAGGAAAAGGATATTACTTCCCCGGAGGAATATCCTTTTTCTCAACATTGGCGCAGCCGGTAGGAACTTGGAGGTAGCTGAGGAGCTGGATAAAGAAAACGAGACCTTAAGGAAGGCAGTTTCTACGGGGAGTACACCGAACAAGTGGGGAAAGGTTTGCTTCAACGATCTGAATAAGGCGAACGAGCATATACAGAACTTGCAGTGTCAGTTGCGGTTAGCCAAGAAGGAAACCTTGGCAGAGAGTAGCCCGCTTGCACGAAAACAGGAGCGAAGGATGGCAGTAGATGCTAGGATGACGACCACTGAGATGCTAAAGACCATTCAGGCTGTGGTTCCCACATTTGGTGGCGAACAATCGGCTACCCTCCAAATGGAGGTGTACAAATTTGTTGATGGAGTTAAACTTGCATCTAGAGGGGTCGCGTTAGATAAGGTGGAAGAGTTTCTGGCAGTAGTAAAACAGAGACTCTATGGGGATGCCTACCAATTGGTGAGGCTGCGTTCCTTCACGTCAGTGGATGAACTTGTTAACCTGATCAAAACCACTTACCTAAAGACGAGATCGTTGGATGCCGTCATGAGAGAGATCTCGGGGGCACATCAAAGAGAGGATGAAGAAATAAAGCAGTTCGCTAGACGTCTGCAAATCCTAGCGGACAAAACGGATGCCATCATCAAGGATGCATACAAGGGGGTCTCAGATGGTATAATGAAGGCCGAAGTTGACAAGAAGGTCAAGTCTTCATTTGTAACTGGGTTGAGGGATCCGATGATGCGAAGCAGGATGCTTGCTAGTTCGGCCAGTGACTTGGAGGGTCTATTAAAGGAGGCTCTAGATGCACACGCAACATTGTGGAGGGGGGAAGATCCTCCTGCGAGTAGCATACGGTATAGCGAGACCGTGGATGACAGGATTTCGGGATTGGTGGCCGCCGTCGAGCAGCTGATGAAAAGGTCCGATGAGAACCAAAGAGTGTCACGCCGGACCTCGGACATTACGGCCAACTATTCGGGAACAGGTCAGGGAAGCAGGGGGCCTCCGTGCTCTTTCTGCAAGAAACCCGGGCATACGAGAGACGTATGCTGGGAAAGGAAAAATTCCCCATATTGTGTGGAGTGTCGGGAGTACGGGCATGAGGAGACCAAATCTTGCTATAACAAGAGGTCCGGACGTACGGGCGGCAGAATTTTCAAGTGCTACGTCTGTGACAAACCAGGGCACAGAGCGGTGGTTTGCCCACAAAGAACCAGTAGGTCGGGAAACGGGCAAGACCACCGACCCACTTAAACAGACTAATACATCGAAATTCACGGAAGTGGGGTAGGTCGGCAGGGGCGGCTTTTGTCAAGTCCTCTAGGGGGAGTATGAATGTAGGTGGGATTTCCTCCAAGCCGGCCTCAATGGATTCGGTATTTATAAGACTACAATGTCCACAGGCGAAGAGTGGGAGTTTGATACTTTTGGTGGATACAGGGGCAGACACCAGCCTCGTTAAGGAGAGTAGTCTTATAAAGGGTGTCTGTTTGGATGGGACGGTGGTCAAGGAGTTGCGAGGAGCATTCGGGGGATTTTCTAGGACCAAGGGGACGGTGGAGATTTCACCGTCGGACGCATTAGGGTTATCCTTCACCATGAATTGTATGGAGTTTGGGAACAATGTGCCGGCCGATGGTATACTGGGCAGGGATAATTTATGGGGGCGGTCCATAACGGACACGGTTAACCTTAACTTGAGGATTTTGTCGACCAAGGGGGAGTGGAACTTGCCTCTCGTGCCGTTAAGCGGCGTGGCGGCATCGGAAGGTGTGAATGCTGTAAGCGAAGTTACAGTTGCGAAAGCGAGATCGGTTTCAATTGTGTCAGTAAAGCTTTATTCAAAGCAATCGGAAGTGGTGCTAGATAAACGGGAACTAGCACCGGGAGTGTATCTAGGGGCCGTTTTGACGAAAGTAAGGAATGGGAGGGTGAGTGTACCCATTCTTAATGCGTCGGATGAAGATTTCACTTTAGGAAGCAACTTCAAGCCCCAGTTTAGTGGCTTTCATAATTTCAAGGAGCCAGCTGAGGGACGGATATCGCTCGTTAACGAGGTGGATGTAAGAGGGAGAATAGGCAGGATATTAGAAACGATCAGAACAGACAATGAGCCCTGATGAGAGGGCATCGATAGAGAGTATATGCGCGGCATATCATGATGTTTTCTGGCTAGAGGGGGATAAACTGTCATGCACTAATGTGGTAAGGCACAAGATTCCTGTTCAAGCGGGACAACAGCCTATTAATCAGAAGCAGTATAGATTACCCCAGATACACCGGGAGGAGATAAATCGACAGGTAAAGAAATTGGAAGAGGATGGAATCATTTCCCATAGCGTGTCGCCATGGAATTCTCCCTTACTATTGGTTCCGAAGAAGGCTGGGAAAGATGGGGTTAAAAGTTGGAGGCTGGTTGTGGATTTCCGCAAGCTCAACGATGCCACCCTCAAGCAGGTATTTCCAATACCGCGAATGGATGAAATTCTGGAGCAACTGGGTAACAGCAGGTATTTTTCAACACTGGATCTAGCCAGCGGTTACCATCAGGTAGCAATGGACAAACAGGATAGAAAGAAAAACCAGCATTCATTTCTTTGGTTACTCATCAATTAGTCCTTTATTTTTTTTCACATTCATATTTATATTCTAAAACTCTTCCCGTTCATTAACTGACCTACTTTAATAAAGCAAACTATGGAATTTAATATAATAATGCAATTCTGCAAACTAGTAAAATTACGTTAACAAAAATTAAACAAAAATAATTATGGAATTTAAAGTCAATGAACGGGTATCGAGTTACTTATGACATAAATAAAATTAATTGTAGCCAAAATTATATTAACCCTTAAAAGTTACTTAAAAATAGCTTAGCCCTAATCTGGCACCCAACAAGGTTAAGAGGTTGACGTAATGTCCACAAGACCAGATCCTGATCCATAGTGATACCTCATGAGAAGGGGGTGTTGAAGGGGGCAGGGAGGGGGAATTGTGGAGGGGTGTTGGGCTTCTCTTCACATTAATTTATGTTCTTCCGTCTTCCTGTCCCATAGTATGACTATTTAAGTCCAAACATGCGTCTCATCAAATTTGCACAGCTTGATATATTTTAACATCTTCCACGGACTGATCTCTCTTAGTTCCTCCACATTCTGAAAGAAATAAGAGCCAAAACAAATAAATCGAGTGCGAGATAGTGCAGGGCACTGACAAAGATAATGGAGTGAATCTTCCACTGTCTCTTCGTCCCCGTACCTTCTGCACAAGTCATCCTCAATTAATTTTAACATTTTTAAATAACATTTCAAGCCGGTGTGGCCTGTTATTATACCTACATACCTCCTTAGATCTGCCTTCCATATGTAAAAGCGTTTTTTGAACACGCTTTTCGCCGCGAGTCCATAGAGCCTTTGTTTGGATACAGTCATGTCTGCATTCCCATTTTGAATCTTCTTGGCGTTCGAAGTTTTGCCTGATCTCCATGTAAATAGCATCCAGGCCCGTTTGCACATCGGTCCTAATTGCGTTGGATGGTAGAATAGCGCCCATACGAGCTAGCTCGTCCGCTTTTTCATTCCCTAGAATATTTTTATGACCCGGAACCCAGCACGGTCTTAAAGAGTGCCGTTCGATAAGAGCCTGAAGTTCTTGGCGACAACGGCTGACTACCCTAGATCGTATATTCCTATTTTCCAATGCCTTTAAAGCCGCTTGACTATCAATGTATATAATGATCTCACTAGAGTAGATCGGTTTCATTGAAATGAGTCTAGCAGCCTCCGACACTGTATACAGTTCCGCCTGAAAAATATTACAGCCGTCCTGTATCCGTAAGCTATATTCAATTCCCAGTTTTTCACAGTAGACTCCACTACCTGTTTCCTGTTGCATTTTTGATCCATCAGTGTAGACCTCAATTTGATGTTCCCTGCCAGGTAGATTTTCCCAGTATTCCCTAGATGGTATTTCAATTTGTACGCTCTCATCCCATACAGTATGGGGAGTCATATAGTCAGTCACACAGTCCTCATATCGATGATTTCGAATAAGTTTTGTGTGGCCATATTTCCGCACCCTTAGCACACGATTTTGTGCCAGCCTTAGCTGTGTCCTAAGAGCGTATTCCTGGATGTATAGGTCCAAATATGGTAAATCCAGAATCCTACATAGCGCATGTGTAGATGTCGTCCTGCGTGCTCCAGTAATACTCAAGGCAGCTACTCTATTCACCTTGTTCAGATACGCAGCGTGTGTGGCACTAGTGCACCATGTGCCAGTGTTGGTCTTACAATTGCCGTGAAAATCCAGTGTATGAGTTTCGGTTTAAAACCCCATGTGTCCCCAATCATTTTCTGGCGTCCATACATAGCTGCATACGCCTTTTTGACTCTGTCCTTTAGATTCTCAAGCCAATTTAATTTCCTGTCAAAGATTATTCCTAGGAACTTGGCACTGTCCGAAAGTGTCAGACATGTTTCCCCAATGCGCGGTAGTCGAAATTCAGCAATTTTTCTCCTTCTTGTGAAAAGAACTGTTTCCGTTTTCAGAGGATTTATACCTATACCATAATGTCGGATATGGTGTCCAGTGATATCCCTCTTGCCAAAATCATCAGGTCATCAGCATAAGCTATTACTCTAACTCCGTGCCTTCTATATTCTAGCAATGCCCAATTTAGAACCAGAATCCATAGGGTCGGTGAGATGAAGCCACCTTGGGGAGTGCCATCGCTCTCACTGATGCCCCTCCAATTTCCGCCTTAATTATGCGGTTCGTAAGAACTTTCATTATCCAATGATTCACAATTGGGTCATTGTCTGACTGTGTTACCGCTTCCTCTATTGCCTGAGATTTTATGTTATTAAATACTCCCTCAATATCCAGGAAGCATGCCAGAGTATATTCGCCATACCCAGCAAAACTTTTTGGAATCGTTTCTTTGTGAATGTATTCTAGAATAGATTCCCCAGTAATGTTACTCCATTCCTCTACTGTTTCCACGGAATCGATAAAAAAACTTATAATTTTTGAAAAAAAATGTCAAACAGAAAAACGAAATTTATAAAAAAAAAAAAAATTATTTGTTAACTTTTTGTTGACAAATTTTTAGATTTTCGCTGCACTTATTGTGCTTTTTAATACATTCTGGATACATATGGCATAATTAACGTAAGTACACATCTTAATTTGGTATACGTACGCGGTTCTTATAATTGGTTTTATTTATGCTTTCAGATTGTAAAAATATACATATTTGAAGCTGCAATTTAGGAGAATTGATGCTGTCGGCTGTATTGGTGGTTACATTTAGGCGTATTTTCTATCCACTTTCTCCAAACCAGAAGCGTGGGATATGAATATGTTTATTGGTTAGAGTAAGATCAGGGGGCTAATTATGTAACTTGATAATCGTCATTGTTAGCTCATTATTCTATTACCATAAAATGACACTATATGTAATGGAATAACGATGGAAACGATACGATGGACAACTATCAAGTTACATAATTACCACCCAGGATTGTTGCATGAATGCACGAGTATGTATCCATAGTTTAACATAATTATTGTTAAGTACAAAATGTTTTAAAGTCCGCGATTTGTTTCTTAAGGAAAATGTCGAGAATTTTAAAGTTCTATAGAAAAAATGTGTCAAAATCAAACCCTTTTTCTATAGGAAAAAATGTCTCAGAGTCTGAGACTATTCCTATAGGAAAAATGTCTCAGAATCTGACTTTTTCTATAAAAAAATGTCTCAGAATCTGAGACTTTTTCTATAGGAAAAATGTCTCAGAATCTAAGACATTTTCTATAGGAAAAATGTCTCAGAATCTGAGGCTTTTTCTATAAGAAAAATGTCCCAGAATCTTAGACTTTTTCTATAGGAAAAATTTCTTAGAATCTGAGACTTTCTATAGGAAAAAGAATCTCAGACTTTTTCTATAGTAAAAATGACTAAGAATCTGAGAAGTTTTTCCTGTACAAAAAGTCTTTAAATCTGAGACATTTTTTCTATAGAAAAAGTCTCAGATTCTGAGACATTTTTCCTATAGAAAAAGTATCAGATTCTGAGACAATTTCCTACAGAAAAAGTATCAGATTCTGAGACATTTTTCCTATAGAAAAAGTCTCAGATTCTGAAACATTTTTCTATAGAAAGTCTCAGATTCTGAAACATTTTTTCTATAGAAAAAGCCTAAGATTCTGAGACATTTTTTCTATAGAAAAAGTTTCAGATTCTGAAACATTTTTCCTAAAGAAAAACTAAGATTTTTCTATAGGAAAAAATTTCTCAGAATCAGAGACTTTTTCAATAACAAAAATGTTTCAGAATCTGACATATTTTAATTTTAACTTCAAAATTTCTCAGAATGTGAGACTTTTCAATAGGAAAAATTTTTTAGAATCTGTGACTTTTTCTTTACGAAAAAACTCTCAGAATCGGAGATATTTTCTATAGGAAAAAATTCTCAGAATCTGAGACTTTTTCTATAGAAAAAATGTTTCACAATCTGACAAATGTGTACAACAAATATATTTTTCCTATAACAACAATTCTAAGGTTCTGAGACATTTTTCCTAAAGAAAAAGTATGGTGCTGAGCCATTTTTTCTATAGAAAGTCTCGGATTCATAAATATATTTTGTTATCTTCTATTATTTTAATAAGTTCTATTCTCCTTCTTTTTTATTGGTTGTTTAAATCCTTAATACATAAGTCTATAGATTTTCTCTTAATTAGATAATTGTGATAAAATTATTGTTAGTTTATATGCTCTTGTGTATTTAGATTTAAAATTTTTGTAAAGAAAAAAAAATAAAAAATTTAAAAAATAATTTCATTTAATTATTCAGAACTAGTTCCATAATTCATTACATGGAACAGATATGTAACCGTTAAAAAATCGTGGAATCCCTTCTTGTACCACTATATGCAACATATTCTAGAATAGATTCCGTAGAACAGATAAGTGTTCTAGTTTGGAGGAAAAGAATGTATTGCTTTCGTGACAATCTCAAACAAAAATCATCGATGATGCAATGCATAGTAGAATCGATTGCAGGGTAGTATAGTTGATTCCACAACCGATTCTTCGGAATCGAACATTTTGCTGGGTAGTTTATGGTTTCCTTAATATTTATTGGCAGCTCGTGAAGGGCTGATTCCACTGATTTACCTTTTGTGTATGCATGCTGGTTTTCAGAGAACTCCTTTGCACCCATACTAATTCTCAAGTGGTAGTCCAGAATCCTCTCCAGTGTCTTTAGTAGGAACGATGATAGACTGGTTGGTCTATAGTCCTTAGCGCTGCTGAGTTGTATCTTACCAACCTTGGGGATGAAAATAACTTTAACCCATTCCCTCCATCTCTTTGGTACATATGATAGCCTAAGGCAAGATGTATAAATCTGTTTCAGGAGCGGTGTGATGGTTTTCACCAGTCTATGTAGCATTATGGTATATACCTTCCACTCCTGGAGATTTATATGGTCCAAAAGAACCGATTGCCCATTCAATTTTTTCCTCTGTAACGAAGTCCACACGCCGTAATTGCCAGATATGTGTTGACTCGTCTGGTTTATCCAGTTGACCAGGATCCAGGTTGCATTCCGGGAAATGGGTCCTGAATAACGTTTCAAGAGTGTCCTTCACTGAAGCTGTCCAAGTACCATCAGTAGGCTTCGAATTTCCTGGTACATGTTCCTGTTTTGACATCAGATTTCGCAATCTTGATGTGTCTTTTATGGTTTCGATATCATTTAGCATGCTCGTATAAACTTCTCTTTTGGATTTTCTTATTTGTTTCTTAAATTATTTTCTAATTGTCTTTTATTCAGACCATAGTTCGTCAGTATCTTATCTTATTGCATCATTTGATGCCTTCCTAGTTCTTTTCATCAGTGTTTTTAGGTCCTCGCTCCACCATGGCTGCTGTTTTTTTCCTCTGCTTCTGCTTGTCGGGCAAGATTTACCAACTGCTTTTTTAAGTGAGTTCTCGATCTCTCTTACCGAGTCGTCTATATCGTTTAAATTCTCTATTTCCCTTCTGGTCCATATGTTTGATTCGCGTACACTACCCTCGAAGATATTCTGATGAGATTTGGGCACCAATAATCCAATATGTTTGACGGGCCATAACAAACAAAGCTGAGACCCCAGGGTGCAAATTTCGCTCATGTTCGACTGGACTGGTAAAATGATGGGGTTTTTTATGGCCGCATCAAGCTCAGAGTTACGTAAACGGCCACCAACACGCAGCAAACCATTGTCGTCCAGGAATGGATTAAGCTTTGCTAATTGAGCCGGGCACTGATGGATCGTCCATTTTGTAAGTGTACTCGGTCATCATTGAAGGCATTTTGTGCATGCTTCAGCATGATCAATTTGGCGCGATGAAGCTCGTTGAAATATAGTCCAGAAGAACGGACTACGTTACGTTGCCGAGTGGCATCAAAAAACTTTAACATGTAGGCCACAATTCGAACCATTTTTGTCCATTAAGATACTCGATTTACAATCATGTCTAATGGGTTGTAGTCTTCAACTGTAATTACCATAGAACAAATAGTTGTCATCATGGCAGAAAATGCTTCGGGATCTGTAATTATATCAAAATAATTAAAACGATTTACAATACAATTAAACTTCGAAGTGTCGCTTAGCCAAATGGGTCCTTTCTACCAAAGACCAAAGCTAAGAAGAATTGAGACCTCTAGAGGCACAATCGGCTAGATTTTCTTTGGAAGCTACATCCCAGAAGATGCGAGGCAAATTTTCTAAAATTTCTGAAGTGCAATTTGCTTCAAAAATTTTTAATTTGATAGGAGGCTGTAAAAGCTAAGACCCGAAGGTTGTTGAGTTACACCAAGCACGAACTGTGATTGATTTATGCGGCAAAACTTCCTTCATGCGTTTAAGCAGACGTGACAACGAAAGGGCTCCACATAACTCCAGGCGAAGTAAAGGTTTTTGTTTGATGGAAGCAACACGAATTTTTGATGCAATAAGTGTTACACGAGAGACACCAGTCATCCGAAAATAAACTGCTGCTGAATAGGCTTGTACAGAGGTATCTGAGAACCCACGTAATTCTAATTTTGAAGTATCATTTAAAACGAACCGATGCATTTCGAAGTTTTCCAAGGCTTCCATTATACTCCCAGAACTTTTTTGACATCTTCATCTGGAGATATATATAATTAACCGCTGTTGTATTCAACTATTCCTTTATATAAGGAAGTAAGCAAAACAATATTACCAATTTATGGGTTGCATGAATACCAAGTTTCAATGTTTGTTTTTAAATGTATAAATAATATTGGTTACCACACTATACCCTTTACGCAAAATCAAATAACTTTTAACACCCGAAACAGAACAATTTTAGAATTCCTAGATGCAGGTTAGAAACAACCAAGCAGCGAATCAATTATATTTAATTTAATAACTTGCCGCCAGCTTTAAAACTAGCAGATCGAATTTCCATTTTTAAGTTCTCTTGTAAAGAATACTTACTTAATAAAATTGAAACGCTTTTAATGTAATTTTTATTAAACTTTTATAAAATTTGTAACATATATTATAAGCTACTTTTTTTAACATATGTTTTATTTGTACAGTTATCTTTTAAATTATTTTGCCAACTTGCCTCAATAATGCCTTTGTGGCGCTGAGTCCAAATTGAAATTTGTAATAATGAATTTTGTCCAAATAAAATAAGCAGCTATATATGTAGTTGCAAAAAAAATGAACTTGAGTACTCACCGATATACTGGAACAGTTTGAAACCCATTTACGCAATTCTAGACCAACATGAGTCAGTCATTTTATCAGACCGTCACGTTGTAAAACTTTTTTCTTTTTCAGTGGCAGCTCCAGTGAGTACGTCATTCACATAAAAATCTTCGAGCAGTATCTACGAAGCTATTGGATAAGTTGACTTGTAGTCATGTGCCAGTTGTTCCAAAACTCGCACTGAGAGGTAGGGTGCACAAGATGTGCCGTATGTGACAGTGCATAACTGATAAGGTTTCAGTTCTTTTAGGGCGACTCTCTCGTTGGCGAAACGTCTTTGCGATATCATCTGAGAAGACATATCGTATCTTGAAACACGACGAGTATCTTTTCACCCAAAACTGGGTGGTGGGGAAAGTAGAATACCCTACCATCGGTAACCTTGACTGCATTAGGGTTGATTTGACGCATAAGGCCCAATTTTTCATACTCTCATATAAAGGTTGCATATTGTTCTCGAAGGGCTGCATTTCGTTGAAGTCGTCTTTCTGCAGCGTAAAATCGAGACACGGCATCATTTTGAGAATTTCCAAATCTTAGATTTTCAATTTTAAACGGTAGTTGGACCACATATTTACCATCAACTGCTCGATAGTGGGTTGATTGAAAGTGGAATTCAACATGAGCGTCATCTGGTTCCACTTTACCTTGAAATGCTGGCTCTTCAATTTCCCAAAAACTTCGGAGGCAGCAATCGATATCTGCGATGGCAACATTATTCGGTTACTAACCTGTACAGTTTCAACGCATGTTACAACCCATCCAAAGATTGTTGATACAGCAATAGTGTTGCCTTTAGCATCCAAGCGCCCATTGAATTTAAAAATGTTCCAAATGTGTTCGTAAAAACGTTCCAAATGTGCATAACAAAACATGTACCATAGCATCAAATCAATCTTCTGAAATTGAATGGATCTACGAGTCGTTTCAGCCTCTACTGATGAAATTCCACTAACTAAAACCTTTGAAGGGGACCGAGCAAGTACTAAGCGTTAAGCACAACTTTCGTTAATATACGACAACTTCCAGACTGAATCCAGTAGAGCACGTCATGTCACTAATACTGACGTTGAGAAATCTGTGGTGGGTGCGGCAGCAGCATGCATAGCAGCCGGTGCAGCAGCAGTAGGCATAGCAGCAGGCTAGGGTTGCCAGATACTAGAAGTCAAATAACTGGACAAAGGAAAATTTTCAACTTGATTTTGAAACAATGACTGGACTCATACATAATTTTTTTTTTAATAATTTAAAAAAATAACATCAACTAAATGGCAAAATGTTCCTTTTTAAAACATTTTCATTACTTTTTCGAGCATCTCGAAATTTCGATGTTTAGCTAGTCAAAGTTCTGAAGATTGTTGGTGTAGATTTTTCTTTTCAAATACATGCGATGTCAAAAAAGGGCCACAATAACTGACCTTCATTTGCAAATTTGATCTCTCCTGCATTATTATTTTGGGGTTATATGAAAAACAAAATGTACGAAACCATTCTCTGATCATCGAAAACATTCGTGCCGAAATCAACGCTGCACAAGATGTTAAAAAATCAACGACTGCACAAGATGTTAAAAAAAGTAATGAAAAAAGGAGTGAAAATGCAGCAAAAGGAAAGAGCTCATTTTGCCGTAGCCAAAAGAGACATTTAGGTATTTCAAAAAAACTGTAAAATATATTTAATAAAAAAAATAATTTTTTAAATTAAAGAAATCCTTTTTTAACTGGAAAAATTATATTTTAGCTGGAAAATGGACCAGACCCAAAATAACTGGAAAATCCAGGCCATTCCAGGCCGTCTGGCAACTCTACAGCAGGCACATGCAGCAGTGAATTATGACATCGGCGATAATCTTTGCATATATTCTTTGATTGGCAGTTTATAAAATTAACATTTTTACATAAAAACACGTATTTGAATTTAATTCTATATATATAAAAGAGTGTGGTGACTGACTGACTGATTGACTGACTGACTGATTGGCAATAATCATCGCCCAGCCCAAACCGCTGAAGCTAGAGACTTGAAATTTGGAATGTAGGTTCGGCTCCCGACAAAACCACCCACTAAGAAGGGATTTTTGGAAATTCCGATTCTAAGGGGGGCAAAAGGGGGAAAATAGGGCCCTTTGGGGGATTTTGTATCTTTTGAACTAATAGTCCTAGAAACTTCAAATTTGAACTCTAGGATCCTCTCGCGGAAATAAAATTTCGGAATTTTTTTTTTTTTGAAAATTCCGCCTCCAAGGGGGGAAAAGGGGGAAAATAGGGCAAATTGGTACATTTTTTATATTCTAAACAAATGGTCCCAGAAACTTGAAATTTTAAGTTTTTTTGGAAAAAGTAATATTTTGAAAATTCCGTTTCTAAGGTGGGGGGGAGGGGGAAAATAGGGCAAGTTGGTACATTTTGTATCTTCTGAACTAATGGTCCTACAATCTTGAAATTTTGAATATAGGATACTCTCGCGGAAATAACATTTTGAAAAAAGTACTTTTTTGAAAATTCCGGTTTTAAGGGGGACAAAAAGAGGGAAAATAGGGCAATTTGGTGAATTTTGAACTAATGGTCCTAGAAACTAGATATTTGAACTATAGTATCCTCTCGGGGAAAAAAAATTTTTTTACTAAAATTTTTTCACTCAAAATTTTTTTTCACTCAAAATTTTTTTTTCACTCAAAATTTTTTTTTCACTCAAAATTTTTTTTTCACTCAAAATTTTTTTTACTCAAAATTTTTTTTTACTCAAAATTTTTTTTACTCAAAATTTTTTTTCACTCAAAATTTTTTTTTACTCAAATTTTTTTTTCACTCAAAAAAATTTGTTTTCACAAAAATTTTTTTCACTCAATTGTATTTTAATCTGCAGTTTTTTTACTATTTTTTTTTAATTAAATTTTTTACTTAGAAGGTGTTTTCACCCAAATTTTTTTTACTTAATTTTTTTTACTCAAAATATTTTTCGCTTAATTTTTTGACTCAAATTTTTAACTCAATTTTTTTATCTCATTTATTTTTTAATTTTTGGGAATTTATTGATTTAATCACTTAAATTTAGGGGGAAATAGGACAATTTTAAACATTTCGATCTTCTGAACTAATGGCCCCAGTAACCTAAAATTTGGACTATAGGATCCTCACGCGGAAATAATACTCTAAAGAAAGTATTTAAAAAAAAAAAAATAAGAATGGGAAATGGGGAAAAAAGGGCAATTTGGTATATGTTCTATCTTCTGACCTAATGGTCCTAGAAACTTAAAGTTTGGACTATAATTTCCACTAACGGAAAAAACATTCTGAAACAATTTTTTTTTTAATTCTGATTCTATTGGGTTGAAAGGGGGAAAGTAGGATAATTTGGTACATTTTGTATCTTCTGAACTAATGGTCCTAGAAACTTAAAAATTTGCACTATATGATCCTCTCGCGGAAATTATGTTCTGAAGAAAGTATTTTTTCAAAATTTTTCATTCAAATTTGGGGGAGAAATAGGACGATTTTGAACATTTTCTATATTGTGAACTAATGGTCCCAGAAACCTAAAATTTGGACTATAGGATCCTTTCGCGGAAATAATATTCTGAAGAAAGTACTTTTTTAAAAAGGCACTTCTAAGAAGGCGAAAAGGGGGAAAATTGGGCAATTTGGTACATTTTCTTTTCTCTGACCTAATGGTCCTAGAAACTTAAAGTTTGGACTATAAGAACCTCTCGCGGAAAAAAAATTCCGAAACAATTTTTTTTTTTTTTCAAGTCCGCTTCTAGGGTGGTAAAAAGGGGGATAATAGGACAATTTGGTACACTTTGTATGTTCTGAACTAATTTTCCCAGAAACTTAAAAATTTTGACTATGGGATCCTTCGCGGAAATAACATTGTGAAGAAAGGTCTATTTTGAAAATTTCGCATCTAAGGGGGAAAAAGGGGAAAGTAGGGTAATTTGAAATTTGGGCTGTACGATCCTCTCGCGGAAATAACTTTCTGAAAGAAGTACTTTTTGAAAATTCCGGTTTGTATCTGCTGAACAAATTGGACTGCACGATCCTCTCGCGGAAATAACATTCTAAAAAAAGTACTTTTTTGAAAATTCCGCTTTAAAGGGGGAAAAAGAGGAAGGTAGGGCAATTTTGTATCTGCTGAAAATATGATCCTAGATACTTGAAATTTGGAGTGAACGAACCTCTCGCGGAAATAACATTCTAAAGGAAGTACTTTTTCAAAATTCTGGGGGGAAATCGGGAAAGCAGGGCAATTTTGAATCTGCTGAACTAATGGTCCTTAATACTTGAAATTTAAACTGTACGATCCTTTCGCGAAAATAACATTCTTAAAGAAGAACTTTTCAAAAAATCCGCTTCTACGGGGAAAAGGGGGAAAGTAGGGCAATTTTGTATCTGCAGAACTAATGGTCCTAGATACTTGAAATTTGAACTGTACAATCCTCTCGCGGAAATAATATTCCAAAGGAAGTATTTTTGAAAATTCCTTGGGAAAAAGGGGGTGCGTGGGGTAATTTTGAATCTGCTGAACTCATGGTCCTAGATACTTGAAATTTCAACTGTACGATCCTCTCGCGGAAATAACATTGTTAAAGAAAAACTTTTTTAAAAATTATGCTTCTACGGGGAAAAAGGGGGAAAGTAGGGCAATTTTGTATCTGCTGAACTAATGGTCCTAGATACTTAAAATTTGAACTGTACTATCCTATCCCGAAAATAACATTCTAAAAGAAGTACATTTTTGAAAATTCGTTTTTAAAGGGGGAAAAATGGGGAAAGAAGGGCAATTTCGTATCTGCTAAACGAATGGTCTCAAAAACTTGAAATTTTAACTCTACTCTCGCGGCAAAAACATTTTGTAAGAAGTAATATTTTGAAAAATCCTTTTATAAGGGTGGGGTGGTGGGTAGAGGGGGTTTAATAGGGCAATTTTGTATCTTCTGAACAAACTTGAAATTTTGAATCTGGATGCTCTCGCGAAAATTATTTTTTGAAAAATATATTTTTTTGCGAATTTTGCTTTTAAGGAGGCCCAATAGGGGAAAAATAGGGCAATTTGCTAAACTTTAAATTAATGGTCTTAGAAACATGACATTTGGAATATGGGATCATATCGCGGCAATAACATTCTAAAAGAAGTACTTTTTTGAAAATTTCGCTTTTAAGGGGGAGAAAGGGGGAAAGTAGTGCAATTTTGTATATGCTAAAGTAATGGTCCTAGATACTTGAAAATTGGACTGTACGATCCTCCCACGGAAATAACATTCGGAAAGGAATACTTTTTTAAAAATTCCTCTCTTAAGGGGAAAAAGAGGGGAAAATAGAGCAATTTTGAATCTGCTGAACTAATGGTCCTAAATACTTGAAAATTGGACTGTACGATCCCGCGGAAATAACATTCGGAAAGAAATACTTTTTTAAAAATTCTTCTTTAAGGGGGAAAAAGGGGGAAAGTAGGCCAATTTTGTATCTGCTGAACAAATAGTCCTAGATACTTGAAAATTGGACTGCACAATCCTCTCGCGGAAATAAAATTCGAATGAAGGACTTTTGGGAAAATTCCGCCTCTAAGTGGGCAATTTTGTATCTGCTGAACTAATGGTCCGGCAGACTTGAAATTTGAACTGTACGATCTTTTCGCGAAAATAACCTTCTGAAAGAAGTACTTTTTTAAATATTCCGGTTTTGAGTGGGCAAAAGGGGAAAAGTAGGGCATTTTGTATCTGCTGAAATAATGGTCCTATATACTTGAAATTTCGACTGTACGATCCTCTCGCGGAAATAACATTCTCAAGGAAGTACTTTTTTGAAAACTCTACTTTTAAGGGGGAAAAAGAGGAAGGTAGGGCAATTTTGTATCTGCTGAACTAATGGTCCTCGATACTTAAAATTTAACTGTACGATCCTCTCGCGGATATAACATTCTAAAAGTACTTTTTTTAAATTCTGCTTCCACGGGGGGAAAAGGGAGAAAGTAGGGCAATTTTGAATCTGCTTAACTAATAGTCCTACATACTTGAAGTTTGGACTGTACGATCCTCTCGCGGAAAGAACATTCTAGAAGAAGTACTTTTTTGAAAGTTCTCCTTCTAAAGAGGGAAAAGGTGGAAAGTAGGCCAATTCTGTATCTGCTGAACTTATGATCCTAGGTACTTAAAGTTTGAACTGTACGATTCTCTTGCGGAAAAAGTTCCGCTTCTAAGGGGGAAAAGGCGGAAAGTAGGGCAATTTTGTATCTGCTGAACTAATGGTTCTAGATACTTGAAATTTAGACTGCACGAACCTCTCTCTTGGAATTAACATTCTGAAAGAAGTACTTTTTTTGAAAATTCCGATTTCAAGGGGGAAAACGGGGAAGGTAGGGCAATTTTGTATCTGCTGAACTAATGGTTCTAGATACTTGAAATTTGGCTGAACGATCCTCTCGCGGAAATAACATTCTTAAGAAAGTACTTTTCAAAATTCTGTGGGAAAAAGGGGGAAAGAAGTGCAATTTTGAATCTGCTGAACTAATGGTCCTAGATTCTTGAAATTTGAACTGAACGATCCTTTCGCAAAAATAACATACTTAAAGAACTTTTTTTAAAAATTTTACTTCTAAGGGGGAAAAAGGGGAAGTAGGGCCCTTTGGGGATTTTGTATCTTTTGAACTAATAGTTTTAGAAACTTGAAATTTGGACTCTATAATCCTGTGGAAAATAGGGCAATTTTGTATCTTCTGAACTAAAACTTTAAGTTTTGATCCTCTCGCGGAAATAATTTTTTGAAAAATACACTTTTTGAAAATTTTGGTTTTAAGGAGGGCCAAGAGGGTGAAAATAGGGCAATTTGGTAAATTTTAAACTAATGGTCTTAAAAACATGACATTTGCAATATAGGATCATCTCGCGGAATAACATATTGAAAGAAGTACTTTTTTGAAAATTACTTTTTTTAGGGGGAAAGAAGGGCAATTTTGTATCTGCTGAACTAATGGTCCTAGATATTGAAGTTTGGACTGTACGATCCTCTCGCGGGAATAACATTCTGGAAGAAGTACTTTTTTGGAAAAATCTGCTTCTATAGGGGAGAAAGAGGGAAAGTAGGGTAAACTTGAAATTTGAATCCTCTTGCGGAAACAACATTCTAATGGAAGTACTTTTTTGAAAATTTCGCTTCCACGGGGAAAAAGGGGGAAATTAGGGCAATTTTGTATCTGCTGAACTAACGGTCCTAGATACTTGAAATTTGGAGTGTACGATCCTCTCGCGAAAAAAACATTCTGAAAGAAGTACTTTTTTGAAAATTTTGTTTTATAGGTGGAAATGGGGGAAAAGTAGGGCAATTTTGTATCTGCTGAACTAATGGTCCTAGATACTTGAATTTTTAACTGTTTTGTATCTGCTGAACTAATGGTTCTAGATACTTGAAGTTTGTACTGTCCCAATTAGAAATGTCGATAAGACATCTCAAAGACTTCCTTATGACAAAGTCAGTGTACCTGCTGACTGAAAAATCTCTGACCATACAAAAAACCTCATGACACCTCCTGACTTTTTCAAGTATTTTGTCAAAATTCCTCGCCGACAAGTATTCAGGTAGTCAATAGTGCTGACTACATTATGACATGCACATAGTACGTCTGAGATCGTTAAAAAATTAAAAATTTATTAATCACGTCTTTTAATTTACACTACTTACTATTTTTATCTGTCCATTTCTTAAATTTAATTTTTTAAAACTTACTATTTTGATCTGCTTCACTTGGTCCGCGAACTCAGAACCTTCTGTTCACTGGTCTAGCACCTTACCCCTTTAGCCAAACTTTGATAATAAATGTGTTTGTTTAAAAACAAATTTAAATTAATTTATTATTTGAATTGTCCTGTTATATATATTTCGTCACCTGAATTGAAAAATGCTACAATATGAATTTTTCTTCGTCAAATATAACATTTTTTTAAATATTAATTGGAATTTGGTTTCATCCTATTTAACAAGATTTTGTTAGAGTTATTTAAGCGTATCTTAGTTGTTTTTAATATTATTTATACAAAACAAAGAAAATTATTTACAAAAAATATACTGCAGGAGCCCTTTACAATTAAGGTGACGATATATTCAATTTATTTTGTTTTTGACAAATTTGAAAATATTATGATTTCAAAATATATTTTATTACAAACAATTTTAAGTTGTGGTTGGCCTAGTTGTCTAGCAGGTGCGACAGCTTACGTGTTGTAGATTTTTGGCCTCGGTTCAATCCCCGGTCGCGGATTTTTTTTTTATATTTTTTTTTTATTGTTTTAAGACCAATTCAATTTATTTCTTTAATTACAAAGAAAATTAAAAGAGTTTTAAGGGATTAAACAAAATTACATGGATTTTACATCGGAAAAAAATTTTTTAGTGATTGGTAGGATTTGCTATATAATTGTCAGCATTAAGGACATGATTTTTATAAATTGATAAGACAACTTATACGACAAGTCAGTACATTTATAGAACTTGGGGAGCTCCGACAAAAATTATGACATGTCCTTAAGTTGTCTTTAGTAAAATGTATTCACTTGCTGACTTTTACCTGATGAATCATTACTGACATTGTCTTAAAGACAAAATTTCTAATTGGGGTACGATCCTCTAGCGGAAATAACATTCTGGAAGAAGCACTTTTTTAGTAGCTTCTAAGGGGGAAAATGGGGAAAGTAGGGCAATTTTGTATCTGCTGCATTAATGGTCCTAAATACTTGAAATTTGGACTGTACGATCCTTTCGCGGAAATAACATTTTAAAATAAGTACTTTTATGAAAATTCTGCTTCTAATGGGGAAAAAGGGAGAAAGTAGAGATACTTGAAATTGGTACTTTACGATCCACTCGCGGAAATTACATTCTGGGAAAATCAATTTTTGAATTTTCGCTTCAATTTGGTACATATTGTTCCTTATGCACTAATGTTCCTTGAAACTTAAAGTTTGAACTATGGGATCGTTTCGCCAAAATAATTATATATATTATTTTAATATAATAATTTTTTTCAACTTTAAATCTACTCAAAATATAATATATTAAAGGTCGAAACTAACATTTTTTTGTTTAAAGAAAAATTATTAAGAATTTGAAGTAATATTTTTTTTTTTTTTACAGCTAACCGGTAACGAAGTACCGGGCGAGTTAGCTAGTTTTAAATATACGAAAATTTGTTAAATTGTTTAAAATTTATCCGCTCACAACAGCATATTTAGAAAAAAATGCAAAAGAAAAGTTTGGGAAAGAGGACTAGGTGGACTATAATTCAATAATTTTTAAAAGCAAAAAAGTCGTAAGCTTTTTTTAATACTTTTTATTGATATTCTTTATTCCAAAACGCAAAAGAAATATATTGTGCCTGGGATTTAGAGATTTTTAAAAAAGTTTTTCGGGATTTAAAATTTTTACTGAATTGTTTGCTTCAAAACGGGACTATAACAAATTTTTTTTTTTTTTTTCCAAAAAAGTTTTTTAATATCATTATATACTAGTGAAATTATTTACTTCAAAGCAAGGACACTATTTATTAGAGAATAGATCCAAAAAATACCGTTATGTGGGGTAGTTAGAGGGTTAATACACAGATAAAAATGAGTTGTTAGATCAAGCACGAAATACACCAGGTTGAGCATTATTTTAATTAAAAGTCAGCTAATGAGGAAAATTGTTGGATCAAGCATGAAAATTGTAGGTGAGTCATTGACTGACCGACAATTGGTTAATCATATTTTTCTGTTATTTTTGATTAAACCAATGCTTGATTTGAGTGAGCGGTTAATCAATATTTTTTGTTATTTTTGATTAAACCAATGCTTGATTTGAGTGAATGGTTAATCAATATGTTACAATTTTAGTGTTTCTTGTCAATCTTTTGTTTAAATTGTTTTTAAAATAGTTTTTTTGTGATTTATGTAATTTTTTTTCTTCGCCTTGTGTGCGTGCACGTACTTTGCTATTTGCTATTTGGCGACTAACGAAAACTAAAACAAAAACACTCAACAGCGTTCATCGCATTGTTAGTCAAAGCCTACTATGATGAGTTTTTTTGTTTTTAAATGTCATACTGTGAATTATTCAGATTTGAGCAAATGGTTAATTGATTCAAGTAAAATTTAATTGAATGTCAAATTTTAAGCTGAGCAAATATTCAATTTTTTTTTCTTCTTCTTTCGTTTGTAAAGTGAAGATAGGGTTGCCATTCGTACTGTTTTAAACAGTACATGTACTGTTTTTTATAAAAAGTACTGTTTTTTAAAGCGTGTACTGTTTTTGTACTGATTTAGCTCCATTGACATGTTTTCCTTCTTTTTATCTAAATTTTTCTGAAAAACAAAAAAAACAAAAAGCTAGAAAATGGGAAAAAATTTATTTTATTGAGTACATCTCATTTAAAGTTCCGATTGCGGGCAGACCCCATTAGTTTCGGAACCCATGGGTCCAGACCACCTTAGGCCCAGTCCCATTGGGTCTATTAAGGATCGTCATAGATTTTGATTCAACATCATTGCCCTTTTCGCTCTATCTTGCTTAGTTTTTTGGATACGGGAATTTAAGGTCCCAAAAGGGTCTTTAGAATCTTAACGGCATAACTAAAAAACTTTTATACGGAGGGATTAAGACGGTCGTGTAAAGAACTACAAAAACGTATTTGGCATTTTTTTTGTTTCGGCAATATTTTCTGAGAAATGAGGAACGCCCAAATTTTTAGATTCAAATTGAGGAGTCCATACATTGAAAGAGGACCGGAGATTCTTTAGAGATTTTTAGAATCGAAAATGAACACTTTTTTGCTCTTTCTGGCTTAGTTTTTGAAATTTTTGAAACATTTTTTGGGGAAAAAAAAAAATTCCTTAAATTGCACAAAATTTACTAAACCTGAAGAAAAAACTTTATCAATTCTAAGAAGATAAATATGATGAACTTATTGGTTGCAACTTATGTCCAAGAAATTTAAAAATTTTTATTAAATGAAATAATGTTTATTTCTGTTCGAGGCCAATTTCCCCATTATGAATTAAGTACTTATGTTAATTCTACTTTCTTTATTAAGTACTTGTTATATTAATTCATAATGGGGAAATTGGCCTCGAACTGAAATAAACATTATTTCATTGCACAATTAAAGGTCGAATAAATATCTAATTTTTATTATTAATAAAAAGTAAACAAACTTGATAACCCTACTCTAAGTACGAGAGTTTTTGTCTTCTATTTGAAGCAAATTCAAAAAACTGCATAGCACATTTACCGACGGTAAACTTGCAGATCAACATGCTTTCAATTGTATTTGGTTTAGTATACTGGTCCAATTTCGAAATCATTGTTCTTCTTTATTTCTTTCTCATTAGGTACGCTAAATCGCCACAAACCACAGGATCTGATCTAGTGGGCTCTTATTAAAAATTTGTAAATATTTTAGAGTAATATTACTTGTTAGATAAGTACTACACTCAAAAAAATAAAACTGTAAAGTTAACGAAATTTTTTTTGTTAACTCGAGTTTACTGGCTTTTTAGCAAATTTTTAGTTAAAATCAGCGTCTTAACTACTTTTTCTAGTTAAGTTCAATTTACGAAAATACTAGTTTTGTACAAATTTTGAATTAATTTTTTTTTGTTGACTTTAAAACTGAGTTTACGAATTTTTACTAATTAATTTGCTGATTTTTTGTAACATTTTTGTCAAGTGAAAAATTTTAAACATTTCTTGTGAAGCCTCCTATGCAAATCTCATAAGTCCTACTTAAGCTGAACTTAATGCTGTGAAAAAAAAAAGAAATAATAAGTGAAGTGTTAGTGTCTAAAACCAATATTTACCAAACTTAAAATTTTTTACAAAAAGTTTAGCTGAATAACTAATAAAAAATGTTACGAAATTTTCAGCTGAATTTTTAGTTAAAATTAGGGTTTTTTTGCTACATTCATTCTACGAAAAGTTAACTAAATATTTTTTGTTAAATTAACTAGAAATTTAGTAGGTTCAAAATCAGGTGTTTTTTTAGTTAAATTTAACTAAATTTTTTGCAAACTTTACAGTTTTATTTTTTTGAGTGTAGTTTTAAATAAAAAAATGTAGAAATAAAATATAATAACGTTCCAATAAAAAAAAAAAATTAGGTTGAAATAAATTCGAATATGAATATTTGATGTTTGTACACTAACAGTATTACCTAATTTTCTAAAGAATTCTGATGATGGGGGAACTGGACATCTCCCGAAACGATCGTCAATTCATTCCTGAAAATTGCCAATTTTTTTGAAAGCAAGAAACTCTATCGAGTATTTAATGGGAGAATATCCTAATCATAGAAAAAACTAGAAGGTACGCAGTGTTGTATTTGATGTTTTTTCCAATATGGTGGCAAAATGCTTGTTCTTCCTCATCGCACACGTATTTAATATCAAATTAGATTCTTTGTTCATAAAAAATGGAATTTGTCTTTAATTTAATTACATTTATTATTTATTTTGCTTTATTCAACGTTTTTTTAAAGATAATATATAGGGCAAGTACTTTCATGAAAATGAAAATGCATATTTTTACTCAGCATTGTAAACATAACATAAATTAAATATCTATCCGAATCAATGAATTTGCAATAAAATGGCATTGATTTGTAGTTGCATATTTTTGCATATTTTGGTATAAATGCATATTTTTGCATATTTTCTTATAATTTGGACTTTTTTTTAATTTCATCAATATTTTTTCAAAACGTCCTTAGGAAAATTCAAAACCAATCGCCTATTTCTTATACAAAAATGTATTTATTTATAAAAATCATATTCTAACGCATTTTTTAAAGAAAATGGATTCTAAAAGTATAATTTTTAGATTCTGAGAAATGTTTCCTATTAAAAATGTCTCTATTCTGAGACATTTTACTAATTCGTAGGAAAAAAATGTTTTCGAATTTAAGATTTTTTTGCAGGAAAATTGCGTTTTTATTTTGATTAGAGTTAGGGTGAGGTATTTTGATTTTGAGTTAATTTTTAGACTTAAAAATCATAAAACTCCGAAAAAAAGGGGGAAAAAAAATATTTTTTTTAGAATAAAGAACAAAAAGTATTGAAAAATAAATATTCTTTTTCTTTTATAAAATTTTTTTCTTCAGAAATATTTGGTGACTCAAAGAAAAAACTTCTTAAGCAAAAAAATATTTTACTAATTAAAAATTGTTCCACTCAATAAAAAATGTTTAAGAATTGTCGAGGGTTTCAAAGTATTTGACAGATCCTAATTTATGTTGACAAATTATTTTTTTAGTAAAAAAAATAATTTTTAGATGCATATTTTTGAAGTTTTTAGTGCATATTTTGGATTTTTAGACGCATATTATAGGCACATATTTTCGTTTTTTAGATGCATGAAAGTACTTGCCCTAATAATATATATACGTATACGCATATATATAATTAGATTCTTTGTTCATAAAAAATGGAATTTGTCTTTAATTTAATTACATTTATTATTTATTTTGCTTTATTCAACGTTTTTTTAAAGATAATATATATGCGTATACGCACTATTGATAGTTTAAAAACTTTTTTTTCTCTTTTGTTGTTTGCTTTGTTGTTGTTCTTCTTTATGTTGCATTGTTTTTATTAAACGTCAAAAGTTACATAATGTGCTGTCACTAATACTTATTCAAGCGAAATACGACTCTGTTTCAATTCTATTTTTTTCTATGATCCTAATAAAGAAAGTAGAGTTAACATAAGTACTTGTTATGTTAATCCATAATGGGGAAATTGGCCTCGAACTGAAATAAACATTATTTCTGTTGATCCGTTATTTTACGGATAATAAAAACTCAGTTGATTTTTTCCTTAGTTTAATATAAAATATCTTTATTAAATTGTATACTTCGGAATATGGCTGCCCTGCTGCTTCTCTGGTTAAAAATACGACGACGACTACGACCACAAGATCGCATAACACAAAAACTCACTCATTTATTTATGCATGTATCCCTATTCTAGCAGCAGGGTTTCAGCTTTAGTTACAAAACTATGTTACCAAAAAATGCAACATTAACTATTACTAATAACAATTCAATAAAAAACCCGTTAAATTCAAAATAACAATAATCAATTAATTTACTTTAAATAAATTCTAAACATATCGCCGCCCTTGATGGATCCGGGTATACATCAACCATCATAGGGGATGGGGGCTAACTTGTGGATAGCACGACGTACTTCTCCATTCTTCGTTTTAACATCGGCCACTCGTACCGCACCTTTTGAATCACGAACTACTTTTAAAACTCTACCCATTAACCACTGCTTTGGGGGTAGATTATCTTCGGCCACTAAAACCAAATCACCTTCATTCAATTTCTTCTGCTTTTTAGTCCATTTGCCTTTTTGTTGTAACTCGTGTAGATACTCCATCGACCACCTCTTCCAGAAGTGTTGTTGTATGGCAGAAATTCGTAGCCATCTATCTAGGCTGGATCAGTCTTTGCTGTCAATTGTAGGCTCTGTAATGCCAACCAGCGGACCGCCAGTCAAAAAATGTGCTGGTGTTAGAACACTTTCATCATTCGGATCGTTGGACATGGCTGTCAAAGGCCTTGAATTAAGAACAGCTTCTACTTCAGCCACCACTGTAGCCAGTTCTTCAAACGTCAAATGCGACTGACCCAAAATACGAGCTAAATGATATTTAGCAGATTTTACAGCCGCCTCCCATAACCCACCAAAGTGGGGGGATCTAGGCGGGATGTGGCGGAACTCAATACTATTCGCTGCACAATATTTTGATATTGTACCTTGCACCTGTTGATCAAAAAACGTCAGCTTCATTTCTTCTAGTTTTCGGCGAGTGCCTACAAAATTTGTAGCATTATCGCAATACAATTTTGTGCATAGCCCACGACGAGCCACGAAACGCTTTATGGAAGCCAAGAACGCCTTTGCAGTCAAATCTGAGACCACCTCCATGTGTATAGCCTTTGTGCTAAAACATATAAAAACAGCAATGTAGCTTTTTGTTGTACGACACCCACGCAGTTTATAAGTTGTTGTAACAGGACCACAGAAGTCCACACCAGTAACATTAAACGGCTTTGCTACAGCTACTCTTGCTGGGGGCAAATCACCCATAATTTGGTGTCCTAATTTTGGACGACATCTAAGACATTGAAGACAACTGCCTGTCACCGAACGAATTACACTTCTAGCGTGGAAAATCCAGAACCGCTGCCTGATGATCGCCATTAACGCTTGGGTACCAGCATGCAAATATTTGAAATGTAGAAATCGTATGTAAATACGAACTGTTTCGGAATTATTCGGTAGCAAAATTTGATGTTTTGCATCGTATGGTAAAGTAGCATTCGCCAATCGGCCACCAACACGAAGTAAAGGTATGCCATGTTCACTTTCTATGAAAAGACTGAGGCTTCGATATTTACTGGTTGCTGGCAATTCACGCTTTTTTGAAAGCAAGGCAATCTCCTCTCGAAAATAATATTGCTGCACGCAATACACTATGCGAATAAGCGCTGCATCAAATTTTTCACTCATTCCCTTTTTATGATTTTGGAAAATTCGCAGACCCAAAAATATTTTTTGTAGCTTTTCAAAGTCACTATAAGTCTCCATCCACTTGATGAAAGGCGGTTTAGAGTTCTCAGTAGAGTCAATCAGTAATGTAACCGCATTAGGGCTTCGCTCGCTGTCTGCATCTGCTCTTTTTTGCCTTAATTTATTCGCTGGCCATTCATAAATAGGTTTCTGCAAGAATTTAGGCCCTGAAAACCAAAAAGATTCAAGCAATTCATTTGCATACGCACCTCTGGATATGATATCCGCAGGATTCGATTTGGAAGGAACATGACGCCAAATGCAATTTTTGTTTCCTCTTGAATTGTAGACACCCTGTTGGCAACAAATGTGTTCCAGTTGGAGGGATGTTCATTTAACCAATCCAGCACAATTTCAGAATCGGTCTACAAATAAGTGCCATCAATTTCAATGGGGAAATTCGCCTTCGTTTTTGTTAGCAGCTTTGATAACAATTCAGCACCCAATAGTTCAAGCCTTGGCAGGGATTGGGTCTTCAATGGTGCTACCCTCGATTTAGCACTCCACAAATGTACTGCTACGTCATCATCATCGCAAATTGTTCGGATGTAGATACAGCACCCGTAGGCTCTTTTAGATGCATCGGCAAACCCGTGCATTTCTACGCGAACAAATTTCTTTTCGGCCAAAACAAATCGTTGAACAATTATATTTTCAACATCTTTTAATTTTTCACGAAATTCAGTCCACTGACTATGCAGATGTATTGGTAGGGATTCATCCCAATTGACTTTCAAGATCCATAAGTCTTGCATAAAAATTTTTGCTTTTACTATTAAAGGGTTTATAAGACCAAGGGGGTCAAACAGCTTTGATAATTCTGCTAGCACTATTCTTTTGGTGACTGCCTTATTATCATCTAAATTCGGCTTTATGTACCGGAACGTATCTCCCACTGGAGCCCAAATGATACCAAGAGTTTTAATAATCTCCTCATCATTTAGTCGGAGAGTCTTCTCTTTATCAGCAGCAGGCACGTAATTTAAGAATTTTTCGCTGTTAGAGAACCATTTTCTTAAAACGAATTTAGCCGTATCTAAAACTGTCGCCACTTGTTTATAAATTTCAAAAATTTCATTTTCATTATTAGACCCACTGATCAAATCGTCCATATAAAAGTCGGATAAAATCTTTTTAGATCCGATCGGGTATTCTGCAGCACAATCTTCACCCAGTTTCTTTAAGCACCTTGTTGCCAAATACGGGGCAGATGTTGTACCATAGGTAATGGTTCGCAGACGATACGCCTTCAATTCTTCGTCAGGGGAAGACCTCCACAAAATCGCTTGATAATCAGCATCATTATCAGTAACCCATGCTTGGCGATACATTTTTGTTACATCGGCCGTTATTGCGTATTTGTAACATCTAAATCGCAGAATTATCGATAAAAGATCATCTTGGACTAGGGGTCCCTTCATCATGACGTCATTCAATGACAGACCACTATCTGTCTTGCAGCTGCAGTCGAATACCACTCGAAGTTTGGTACTCGTTGATTCAGGCCGCAACACATGCTGATGAGGCGTAAAGTACTTTATTTTCCCCATATCAGCCTTATTTACCACCGTCATGTGACCTAGGGCTAGGTATTCTTCCATGAATGCATTGTACGCCACTCTTGTTGATGGTTCCCTGCTAAGCCTGCGCTCCAGGGACAGCAACCTGCGCTCAGCAGCATTATACGAACCACCTAACTCATTCACCGATGGTTTAAACGGAATTTTCGTTATAAATCGACCAGAAGCGTCTCTACTGATGGTTTCACTGAAAATCCGCTCGCATTCTTCTTCTTCCTCAGTAAGAAATTTCGATTTAGGAGAAATTCGTTCCATTTCCCAGAATTTTTCTACTAGAAAATGTAATTGAGCATCCTCATTATACTCGCTGTTGATTATCAAATTGTTCACTTTTTGAACTGCGGCCATACCATCTTTGGCCTTGCCGGCAATAATCCAACCTAGAATCGTTTTTTGAAGTCTGGGCAATGCATCTTCAAGATGAATTCTACCCACTGACAGTAAATCGAAAAATACTTCAGCTCCAATTAAAATATCAACCCTAGCTGGCTGATTAAACGCTGGATCAGCTAGCTGTATATTTTTAGGTAAATTCCAGCCAGACACATCAAAATACCTGTCAGGTTTTGAGCTCGTAATTTTCGGCAAAACGTAAAATTCAAGGCTGACCTCAAATTCGTTTAATCTGGACTTCACTGTAGTTAACGTCTGCTTTTTAAACATAGTCGCAACGTCGCCAACACCCTTCGCGTCGAGCTTACAGGACTTCTTTTTAAGCAGCAACTTTTGAGCCAAATTTTCACACATTAAATTTACCTGGGAGGCCGAATCTAAAACCGCACGAGCACGATGATATTTGCCGCAATTGTCTTTTACTAGCACAATTGCCGTTGCCAAAAACACCTCAGGTTCAGCAGTTAAATTCATGACCGATGACTGTAACGCAGCTTGTGCTGAAGTAGATGGCAAATCGTGTGGGATCTGCGCCGCTTCCTCTGGGGCTGCCTGTTTGTGCAGGAGTAAATGGTGAGGTTGATTACACGTTGAGCACATAGCCGCTGAGCAATCTCTATGTAAATGCCCCTTTTTGAGACATTTGAAGCACACTCTTGCCTTCTTTGCATCGTTATAGCGCTCATTTAATGACTTGGTTTTAAACTGCGGACAATCTGGCAACCCATGGCTACCCTTACGACAGACCGTACAGCTGGATTTTGTCACCGCCAGTGATGTTTTATTAATTCGCTTGTTTTTCTGTTCTTTCAGGCTATGTGTTGGTTTTGAGTCCACTAGGCCTGATTTTGATTCTCGTGCTTCAAGATTCTGGCACCGTCTCGTTAAAATCGCAGAACATTCATCCCATGATGACAGCTTGCTATAGTCCACTGACTCTTCCCACTTTATCTGCGAATCTTCATCCACCCGTTCCATCACCATATGGATAAGCATGGCATTCGCTATTTCTTTGTAGCCGCCCAGTGATAACATTGCACTCAAATGTGCATTCACTGTCCAAAACCTGCCTCAGATGAGCAGCAGAAGATTTGGCTACCTTGGGGATAGCAAAAAGTGCTGATATATGTTCCTCAAACATCAACGCCTTTTGATCGAAACATTTTTGTAGTCGGTCAAGCGCCTTTTGATAGTTGTCGTTAGTAACGTCAAAATCTGCAATAGCTGATAACGGCTTGGAGCCCAAATGCTCCTTTAAAATCAAAAAACGTTCACAGTTAGTTAGCACTTCATCCTGGTGAATTAATTTATTAAACAGAGAAATAAATTTTGGATAATCAGAATACTTCCCTGAAAAAGTCGGTAACTTCACCTCCCGACGAGCTCTAGGGGGCGCATAGGATACCGTTGAATTCAGCAAACTCGCATCCGCTATCGATGGACGCCTCTGTTTTACCAAATCCAGGATTTTTGATTTTGTGGATACGTAAACATCCTCTATTTCAGCAATGGCAGTTGAGTTGGCATCAATTTCATGTGATTTGCAAACTTTTTCAAGGTTTGCCTGCACACCAAGACATTGTGTGAAGTATGACTCTAATATACCGAGTCTACACTGTAGTTCCTCCGATGACAAACTGCTACCCTTTTTGTCCAACAGGTTTTTTATGCGGGTGATGTTACCTTTAGTGCTGGATCGTAATGCTTTCAGCTCAGCAATTTTACCTGTGGGTTTAACGCCAACCTCTTCATCGCTGTCACTACTACTGCCTATCTTTGGTGTCATATTCCAAGTATTTTTATTTTATTTTTTTTTCACAGCAAAATGTTCCTCTTACTGAACCAACAAAATGCAACAATTTTCTCTAAAATTGTAATTAACCACTCTACCACCAACTTTCAGCAATCAACGCAAACAGTGTTCCACTAATATTTTGTTCTCCGCTTATATTAATTTTGTTTATTAATTTACTTTTAATTTGTAAAATTAAAAAAAAAACTAATTAATTTTTATAAACGTTTAATGTTGTTTACGTTTATTTTACGAACAAAAAAAATCAACAATAAACTTTGCAAAACGTCATTCAATTTTATTGTTTGTTTTGGTTCTCTTTGTTTTAGTGGTGGTTTGGGATGATCGGGTTAAGGTTTAAAAAAGAATGGTGAGTTTAGTAAAAGCTTTCAATATGGTTTATGTATTTGCTAAGTGTGTTATCTGTTATACACACCACTACTAGAAAAAGCTCTTATTTGTTTTTCAACAGTTGAGAGAAAAAGCTTTTATATACTTAACACCACGATGAACTGTTGTACCACTCAATTTCACTGCACTTGCCGCTGTTCAATAAGTCTTGAAGAATTAAAGACAATTTAATACTTTTCAATTAAATTAAACTGCTGTTGTTCACGGGACTATAAATCCCGGGTTTCGGCACCAAAATGTTGATCCGTTATTTTACGAATAATAAAAACTCAGTTGATTTTTTCCATAGTTTAATATAAAATATCTTTATTAAATTGTATACTTCGGAATATGGCTGCCCTGCTGCTTCTCTGGTTAAAAATACGACTACGACCACAAGATCGCATAACACAAAAACTCACTCATTTATTTATGCATGTATCCCTATTCTAGCAGCAGGGTTTCAGCTTTAGTTACAAAACTATGTTACCAAAAAATGCAACATTAACTATTACTAATAACAATTCAATAAAAAACCCGTTAAATTCAAAATAACAATAACCAATTAATTTACTTTAAATAAATTCTAAACAATTTCATTGCACAATTACAGGTCGAATAAATAACTAATTTTTATTATTAATAAAAATTAAACAAACTTGATAATTTTTATTAAATTTTACTAAATTGTGAAAAAAAAAAAATCACAAAATTTAGTTAGGCCTTTGTTTGAGTGTAAAATAATACCGTTTTCGCGTTTGATTTTTAAAGTCGTGTTTTAATTAAAATACTGTTTTATGGATTTTGTCATATGTTTTTGATAGGAAGATCGGTGTTTTAGTTAAGCGAAAGCATAGACTACAAAAGCTTTTCAAGTAAGATATCGCGGCAACTAAGACAAATGCTCCAAAAAGTCAATCGCAATTTTTTTCAACACTGATAAAAAAATAGAATAAATTTGAGACGGTTTACCTAAAATGTTCCACCGTTCTGTTAACAACCTTTTATGCTCGTTTTGGCTGAGATCTGTTTGAAATCAGGGTAAAAGGGCTAAGTTTTTGTAGTTTGATATAAAATAAGACTTTTAAAAAGTACTGTTTTTATTTGCAATGTACTGTTTTTTGAAACCAAATGTACTGTTATTCCATATTTCAAATCTGGTAACCCTAAGTGAAGACGTGTTTTAACTTGCTCTATTTTAAAGTTTTTTTTTTTGTGGTTTTTCGAACACTAAGATAAGTTTTTTTGGTATCTTTTTGTGAGGGTGAACGAATATTCTTTTTATAACTCGAAATAGTTTGATTTTTGGTGAGTTTTGGCACAGTTTTCTTTGTTTTTTCAAAACAATTTACACTGGAAGTTTTTTCTATTGGAATTATAATTTTTGATTTTTCTCTTTTTGCATTTTTCTTATAAATGCAATTGTGTTTCTTTGTTTATTTGTGATCTTTTTCGGAGTGATTTTGTTTAAAATAAATGACAATCAATGTGGTTGAAACATATGTTTTTGTTATGGAGGTGAAACTTGCACTGCTTTTATAAATTAACAAATGTTTCATTCCAATTTGTTCCTTTTGCAAAAGTGTGAAACTAGCAACATTTTTTTTTGTTCTTAACAAGTATATTTGTTTATTTGGTGCAATAAGGTACAAATTAGTTTGTTTTCTTTTAGATCTATTAGTTTTCTACTAGCTTACTCGGTCTATTATTGGTTTTTGGTAACCGAGAGCTTATTTTTTAAAAAATATTTTTTTTTTATTATTATTATATTTTTTTTTCTTCGGTGGGGACAGTTTTATTGTAAGGTAATCGAAGTGTGTGTGTTTTCGTTTCTCTACATTGTGCTGCAATTGGAAATTTTTTGTTTTATTTTCTTAATTGGAAATTTCCAGCTGTGGCAGGTTTTTGGTGTTAGAGTAGTTAGAAATTGGAACAGATATGTAGATTTTTTTTCTTTTTTGGAAATGTGCACAATCTGTGTATGGGTAATAACACCTGCAACAATTAGTCAATTAAGACAATTGTTTTTTATACTGCTTTTAGATTATTATGTCCGATACAAACTCTAATACTTTCAACCTTACTACCGATGATGAGCTACAATCGCAATCTTCAAGTAAGTCTTCAAAGTCCTGGAAGAATGCCAAGCTACGATTAAACGATTAAGCAAAAAGGAATGTTTGACTGAAGGCGAAAGGATTCGTTTGGCTTCGGCCAAAAAAGTTCTTGAAGAATTTGGGAGTAATAAGTCGGTGGCAACTAGGGTTGCCATTTGCATTTTGAGAAAAAGAGGACGTCAGCCTCAAAAAAGGAGGACATTTGACCCAAAAAAGAGGACAGTTTTTTTTTAATAAATTAATTTTAAAAAAGTTAACAACGCGATACAATATGCAAGAAAAAATCATTTTTATTAAGAATAATTTTTTTTTTTTCACAAAAAAAATATATTTCCAATTATATTTCAATATTTTGGAAATATCCATTCAATTATATTTTGGAAATATCTATTTATAATTAAAAAATTTCCAGTTATATTTAAAAAAATTCTAAATATAAGTCAAAAATGTTCAAATATAAGTCAAAAATTTTCTAAATGCATTTCAGAAAATTTTATTTGTTTTTCAAAAATTTCCATTTTCATATCAAAATGTTTTAAATAATTTTAAGAAAATTACTTTTCAACTTAAATAAATTCAGATATTTTAATTGTATTTAAAAAATTTCCATTTTGATTTAAAAATTATGTAAATGCTTTTCAAAAAATTTCATTTGTGTATCAAAATCTTCTGAAAAGCATTTGAAAAGTTTTGAAATACATATGGAAATTTTTGATATATAGTTAATTGGAATTTTTTGAAAAGCATTTAGAATATTTTGAAATATAAATGGAAATTTTTGAAATACAATTGGAAATTTATGAAATGGAATTTTTAAAAAGCATTTAGAAAATTTTAAAATACAAATGGAAACTTTTGAAATACAATTAAGAATTTCTGATATACAATTTCTGGAAATTCAAAAGGAATTTGCTTGAAATCATTTAAAAATTAAATATTCCGGACTTAAATATTCCGCTAGTTAGAGAAGAGTTTATAACCATCAAACTAAAATACGAGGAAAAGCTCGACAACCACCCAAATCCATTGGCGAGAGCCCTTACTCGGACCCGAGCGCACACCAGACTGCAACGTGCAGATTTACCGCCCATTTAATTATGAGGCCCGTCCTTCAAAATGGCTCTTAAGGAGTAACTAGTATTTAAGTTAGATTGTAAGATTTATTTACTTATTGTTAGGCCAAGAAAGGGCAGATTCAATAATCTGAAAAATAAAGTATTTGAAAAAAAAAAAAAAAAAATTTAAAAATTTTTAAATGGAAATTTTTGATAGACAAATCTTTTTTCGGAGAGCAAACTTTAAGACACACAACAGCTGATAACACTACCCGACAGCCAATATTAAACATGAACTGGATGATATACGTCTGAAAGTAGAGATGAAATGGAGTACAACTGCATTTACAGTTTTTCATTTCGTGATCCTATTTCCTTTTAAAAGGACTTCAAAGTTTTAAAGGATACATTTTGTAATCCTTTGACACTGGTGACGGAAAATGAAAGAGGAAGATCTCCCCTAATTTATCCATTTTTCTATTTTGTCATATCAGGATAAAAGGATGTGAATAAAGTCATTTAAAAACTTTATCAAAATATTTTGTTAAAAATTTTGAATGATATTAAAGGATACATTTTTGAAAGGACGTAACTTACCTCCTTTTTCCTGATATGTAAAAATAATAAAATAGGCAAATTCAGGGCAAATTCATTTGCTGTCAATAGTGGCATCCTAGGACAAGTAAAAATATCAAAAAAATATTTTATAAAATTTAATCCTCTAAAACTTTGAAGTCCTTTTAAAAGGAAACAGGATCACGAATTTAAAAACTGTAAATGCTGTTTTACTACATTTAGTCTGTAGTTTCAAACGTATATTATCCAGTTCGCGTTCAACGACTTTTTTCATTTTTGTCGGACGGTGTAATAAGTGATGTCAACGTAGTTATTTTCGCTCTACATAAAGTGCTTTTTTACTCGAAATATACGAGTTTTTAAGTGTTTTTTTTTTATTTATATGCGAGTTTTGTTCTTAAAAAGTTGACATAACTGCTAATAAGCAAAAATACAGCAATGCAATAATTCAAACGTTAAGAAGTAATAATAAAAATTGATGGGGAAAAGTACAAAAAGTAGGACAACCCCGGACACTTTCTAAAAAAGAAGTAGGACTGCCCCGGACGCCCTGAAAAAGAGGACGGTGTCCGGGGAAAAGAGGACGGATGGCAACCCTAGTGGCAACAAAGGCGGGGAGTGAGCATCGCTCCCTAGTAGATTCTATGAAAGGTGTAGGAGTGACTGGAGAGAAAGTTTCTGAGTCCGCATCTAATGCAGATTCTGACATTTTTCGAAAAGTCACGGAATCTTTGAAAACTTTAAATAAGCTAGATGGAAAGGACAGTAGTCTTTTGAGTGTAGACGATAAGCGAAGGTTAGAGAAGGCTCGGGAAGTAGTATCGAAGTGGAGTCAAATTAAGATGGATATTGACACTAACCTCGATAAAAAAGAAGGTAATGATAAACTCGAATCTGTTGTAAATAATAAATTAACAATTCCACTAGTTTTAGACACAGCTGAAACAGGGACATTGCGATATGACAAGCCACTTAGCTCGTCTGCCGAATCTTTAGGTAATACAATGACTACGCGGAAAGACAAGCCACTAAGCTCGTCTTCCGAAGTCTTAGGCAAGATAGGTGAAATAAATCAGGAAACCATTAACCTATCCTCTCCACTATCTTTAGCCACAGCTGAAGTAGTTGGGGAGAACCGAATTCGAAAAGAAAAGCCACTAAGCTATTCTTCCGATTCGTGGGTTAAAAATGGTCTAGAACAGAATTCGACCTTGATTGCATCCAGCCCTTTGTCAAAATCTAAAGGAAATTCGAGTACTGCTCTTATTCTGGAAGAAGATGGTAAAGGGTTAGCGATTTCGGTAGATGAGGGGTCACTTAACCCTAATTCCGAGGAACCTGGTTGCAGCAAGCGAGATAGGACTAAAGACAGCGGTACGCCAAAAATTACAGTCGTGAAAAAAACTAAGACGGACCTAGGACGTAATGTTTATAACGACGGGTGTATAGGTGTTGCGATTATTGACGAGGGAACATCGGACAGACGTATAACGGACGAAAACTGGAAACTTTTGGAGAGTAGCCTAATTTTTTTAGTTTCGGAGCTGGTACGGGCGGGCACGGACTCCATGCCATATTTTGGTAATATTCAGACGAGAAATGGGTATAAGGTTTTATACTGCAAGACTGGAGAGACGGTGGGACAACTAGACAGACTTTGGGATAGGGCAAAACTTAAGGTAATACCTGAAAAAAGATAGGCTTCTGGACATTTTGATTGCACAGAACCGGCAGGTGTATCCTTCATCAGAATGGAAAATTTTGAGGATGGATCAACCAACAAGCTCGGGAAGGAGCATAATTCTGGCTGTAAATTTTGAAACGCTGAAGAGGCTAGAATTTAATGGATTTCGTATTAGCGTCGGACTAAGCAGCGCCATTGCTAGACCTGTTGTGGAAATGGAGGAGCGAACTAGGAATGCTATTGTAAGTAATAATAATTAAATTTACACAAATAAATCTGCATCATTGTATCGTGGCAACATCTAATTTAATACTCCACCTTAATAGCTACGACATGGACGTAGCTCTAATCCAAGAGTCGTGGGTCAACGGAACCAGCATAATGGGCCTAGAAAATAAGTCGTATAATAGTTTATATCGTCGCTGCTCCGTCGTAATTTGGTATGTGTTTTTAATGAAGTTTTCAGGAGAGCAAAAAAACCGTTTTATTTTGTCATTTTGCCATATTTTACAAGAGTCATGCGTCTTTTAAATACATAAAGATATTTTATAGATGTGTACCACAAAAAAAATAATGATTTTTTAGCTAAAACGAAGATATTGACGGATTACATAAAAAACTATACATAACACATTTTGTTAAAACTTTTTTGGTGTTATTTTTTTTTATTTTTGGACTTTTTTATACACATGACCGTTTTTGTTCAAAGAACTTAAGTTATAAAATTTGATAATAGTGCGTTGTTTCAATGAATTTTGTTTTTTTAGCGAAAAAATTTTACTCAAAAAAATGTTACTGAAATTTGTGCCATGAGATCTGACCATCATTTCTATATAATTGGGGCATGCTAATTTCAATGGTGAAGTCCGTTATTAGATCAATAGAACAGTTTTCATGGAAATCATCGTTAAAGTTATGCACATTTTGTTGCAGTTTTTTTTATTAAAAAAAATCTTCTTTTACAAATGCAAATTTGTTTGGTATGGGAAATGGGGATTAGACTCATTACGATATAATAATACAAATTTGGATAAAATTGTTTGCGATTAAATGGTAAAAATCGCGATTTTTCTCATATTTTATTAATTTTGCGTTTTTTTTTTACAACCCCATAATTAGTTTTTAGAACTGATTTCCTGTGTAAAAAGGGCCTAATGTATGTGTTTAATTTCTGCAAAAAAAAACTGTTTAGTTACATATAACTTTTTAGGAAATCGCGAAAAATCGGTTTTTTATAATGGCATCTTCCCTTTAAAATGTGATCTCATACTTCATTTTTTAGTATAGTATGTAAGCATGCCTGAAACCCTTATGTTAAAAATTTTAAGCAAAAACGTGTATATTTGCAAAAGTTTTCTTAACAAAAACTGGTTTTAAACTACACATACCATTTTTTTTTTGGAACATTTACATATGGATTTCACATAGCTACTTTTGCTAATTTCTAAACCATTCAAGATATCGCTAAACGGTTTAGTGGGCAGACGGATGACCTATAGAGGTTTCATTTTATGCAATAAAAAAACCAAAAATGTCACATACCAAATCATGACGGAGCAGCGACGATATGTAATAGATGGCAATAAACCTAGAGCATGCATTTTAGCAAAAAAGAATCATAGCTGTTTCATTCTTAACCAATTTTGTAATAGGGATGTCACAACGGTTAAAATTAACAAGGGTACTAAGAATTTTATAATGACGTCCGCTTACTTTGCTAATGGTGAAGACGGGGTGGGTTCACCACCACCGTTGGTAAGAAAATTGGTGGAATACTGTAAAACTAGGGACATAGAATTTATAGTTGGCTGTGATGCAAACTCACATCACACTCTTTGGGGCAGTAGTGATACCAACGATAGAGGAAAAGATCTACTGTATTTCATTTAAGGAAATAATTTTACGATTTATAACGTAGGTGATAAGCCAACTTTTCAAACACGTGCTAGAAAAGAGGTTTTGGATTTGACTTTTGGTTCCAAAAGCGGGGTAATGGATTGGAAAGTTTCGGATGAAGTAAGTTTTTCCGATCACAAGTATATAGAGTTTTCATTACAGACTTCTGAGACTTTGGAGGAAATGACTTTTAGGAATCCAAGGAGAACAAATTGGAAACAATTTAGTACTTCTGTAACAAAATCATTGGAAGATAAATCTTTAGCATTTGACAGTATAGACACACTGGAATATTCACTTGAGGTCATTGAACGGACTTTAATTACCTCCAACAAGGAATTGTGTCCCTTAAGTAGGGCTAGAAATAAAAAAGATCAACCCTGGTGGAACCATAACACTGTGCTACACCAAAAAATGCAGGGGTTCTCATATGAAAATTCGGGTTGGTTAGAGTCCATAGAGTACTGATATACTCATAGTTTTTCTAGATCACTTCGTTAAGTACGTTTTTTATTGTCAAATGTGTTGAAAAACGGCAATTCTTAAATTACAATTTTAAAAAATTATTACTTTGTTAATTTGCAACCGATTTCCGATTTTATGGATTCTTTTGAAAGGTATAAGTCTTACCTTTTAAACAAAACAAAAACATTAAAAATCGATCAAGAATTGGCTGAGCTACGATCGCTTAAGTAAAAAAAAAAACCGAATTTTTTGAAAAATTTGTCATATTCTTTACACTTCAAGTTGAAAGTGCATCATTAAACAATTTTTTTTAATTTTTTGTACAAAAGTATAGTAAAGTAGCTTTCCAAAACATCAAAAAACATAACAATCGGGTTGCTTAAGAAGCAACAGTCATACTTTTCAAACAAAACCAAAAAATTATAAATAGGATTTGGAAGTAACTGACACGCCCATTTTTTTATTTCACTCACAGTGACACTCACTCACAACCACGTGAGTAAAATTAATTTTCAATCACGCTCACTTGTAATCATGTGTTGTGAGGTCGACCTCACATTTTGGTTTCACCTTACATTTAAAAAATATTTTTTTTTGTAAATATTTATTTTGCTCCACTGTACCCAGCAGAAATAAATCGAGATTTTGGCGACACAGCATCTGTTTATAGCATAGCGTAGCGCATCTAACGAGCGCTCTTAGGGATGCAGTAAAAGGAAGGGGAAAAAATTTAAATTTTTTTTTAAGATTTTTTATATAAAACTTATAATGTGTAATTATTTTTTGATAAAATTTTACACTTGCTTTCCTATTTAATATTTTTAACACTTTTTGAATAAAAAAACATGAGTTTTAGACAAAGACACATGATTTGACTGCATCATTATTGCGCATTAATCAGCGCTGCAATCATAGCATCTTTGACCGCTGTTCCCAAAAAAAATCCCATAAAAAATGTGAAAATGAAAATTTCCGATATTTTTTTGATGTTCACTTCCGATTTTTTTTTTTTTCATTTTGTTTCACATAAATAAAGTTTTGTAAAGTAAAACGAATGAATTTTTTTGTTATATTTTTTTAAATTTTAGTTATTTGATTTCAACTTTGAATTTACAGCATCTTTATTCTGCTTAAATCAGCTCTACAAAGATACATGAATTCACTGCATCTTTAATCTGCTTAAATCAGCGCTAAAAAGATACATGAATTTACAGCATCTTTATTCTGCTTAAATCAGCGCTCTAAAGACACGTGATTTCAGTGCATCTAAAGAGCGCTGTTTCTGTGTATCCAACTAGCGCTCTAAAGTGGGACATCACCTTAGGGAATCATGCATGAATTCAGCGCAATTGGATGCGCTCCTTTACTCAAGTTCCCCTTCCAAAAGCTGCTGAACGTTCAGCAAAATTTCTGCTGGGTATTGTTTATTTATTTGTCAGAACGAAATTCAAATTTTATTTAAATTGAAACGACAAATTTGGAAAATTTTTCAAAAATTTTCATTCATATTTTGGATTTCAAATTGTGTGGACGGAAACTTGTCAAACAAAATTAAAATATTTTATAAATTTGATTATTGGCCACTAAAAAGAGTTTAAAATATAAATACTTTCATTAACGTAATTTGCACGGCGCTAAACTAAAAAGGTAGGGAACAACTTTTTCGTTGTCCGGGAAAGTGTGAGTAATTTGTGGAATTGTTTCTAACAGGCTAATTAATCTTCAAGGTCGGACAGTCCTTTTTGGGTTTGGAAATAATGATTCCGTTCAATACTAGAGTTTCTGTTTCGGTTAAAACCGTAACCGAAACCGCGGTTATTGAAGCCGAAAACCGAACCCGAAACCGTCCCATATATGTTCGGTTATCCGAATTTTATTAATTTTGTAGATTTTTTGGCACTTAAAAAAAGTAATTTAAATTAACAACTATTTACATATATATTTTATGTTTTCGTCAACAAAAAAAAATAATTATTAACTTTTGTGACTACATACGCCAAATTTCTCCGCTACGCAGTCACTTAAACATTACATTGGGGACATTTAGAAAAATTGTTTGAAGATGTTAGCAATTTTATAAAGGGATGGTCAGCAGTACGTCAATGGTGATTTTTTTGCCGACTGAAATGAATGGACAAGCACTAGAGGTAGGAGATTTATAACTGTCAATATCCATGAATCCAACGACAAATTTTACAATTTTGGGTTCAGCCTAATTTTTGGTTTACGCAATTCGGAGAAAAAACAACAATCTAATGGAGACACGTTTTAGACATTTGAAGTTTCAGATTACTTATTGTTTGATTGTTCATCTCAATTAAAATACAGTTTATAATGACAAAATTAAAATCTTTTTAATTTAAAATTCTTACTTTTCTAACGAGATAAATTAAGTTTTTATATCCAGTGGATGAAGAATTATCCAGTTCTGAGGAACCACTCAATTTTTGGAAGATGAATTGAATTCAGCTTTTAAAAAGACATAAGCGGAACCTAAAACCCAAATAAGAATTTAAACTGAATTCCACTGTAATAAAAAACTATTTAAAAATAAAGTTTTTTCATCGGAATAACATTTTTACTGATAACCGAAATTAACCGAAACCGACCGGTTATTCAATTTTTGATAACCGAAACCGCGGTTACTAAATTTATCGGTTATTCAGAAACTCTATTCAATACCATCATTTCCTGAAAGGATCGCTAGAATATATTACAACGCCGACATCATTCATAGGAAACCACAGATATTCTGGGTCATCAGACGGAGATTACCAGTAATCCATAATCGTGAAATAGTTTTCTTGACAATTTATTATCGATATCGGCGTCGATAACAACCGGCATCGGCGATAATCAATATCAATGTTAACAATCCTGGTCGTTAAGAATTGACTTTGGAAAATTTAGGGATTGGTATCGGGAACAACCATACATTTACATCGTTTATTGCAATAACGTCGATAATCGATATCGTGATTTAAAAGTTATCGATTTCGAACTTGAATTCGGATTAACGTTTTCATAGTTGACATTGTCAATTTGACAAGTCGTAATTTGAACAGGTTGTATAAATAATTTTCAACCGTTACTAAATCTGATATCGATAACTTCGATAATCGTTATCAGACTAACCATTAATTTTTTTTTTTGATTTTATTTTATTTTTTTTGGGTTTTTTTTAAATAATATTGAGTTGTTATCCATTAACTTTTAATAATCAGATTTTTATCGATTAATTTTTTTTTAATTTTTTTTAATCGGTTAATTTTTCTTCAGCAATTAATTTTTTTTTATCAATTTTTTTTTTTTTAATTTGTGTTATCGATTAATTGGGACTAATTGATTTCTGTTATTGAGTAAGTTTTGCTAATTAATTTGGGGATCAATAAATCTTTAATTATTTTTTTTATCGATTACATTAATTTTATCAATTATCAATTATTTTTTTGTTTTAATTATTTTTTTTAATTAATTAATTTGGTTATCGGGTTATCATTTCGGCTTTTAAACACTAAATTTCATTTCGACATTTTTCAAAATTTAATCAGTCTACACACTCTCATTTCATTTACACTTATAACCAAAGTACCGCCATTATCTACGTTTTCATCTTCGACATCAGGCCTGGAGTCCTCGTGGGATTGTAAAAGGGTGAGTGAACATTTTTAAATAATTTTTTTTTTATACACTTAACAAAATTTTCAAGATTTTTAATACATTTAAATTGCAATAAATATTTTCCAAATTTTGAGATGCAACACTAAACTCTCGAAAAAATCGATAATAATAAAATTTCGATACCAAATTAAAGTTATCAGAATATATTTTCATTTCACTAATTATTAATTTTATATTAACTTTTTGGTTTCTCTACCCTCAAATTCAACTTTTACATTTCACATTTAAGATTTAGATTTAGTTTTAATATTTTTTTTTATCTTAAACCAAATATTATCGGGGGAAAAATCGATAACCTAATGATATTTTAAAGAATTAGTTTTTTTTTGTTGTTTTCTATATATGTCAACTGCTTGTTTCTATCCGCGATTTTAGTTTATAAATATGTGTATAAATATAATTAGTTTGTGTAAGGCGTTCTTTTCTTTTGTTTAATATTTAAAAATGAAAGTTTAAATTGGGTTTCATCATTCCACGAAACATATAAGTAACTCAGCTTAGGGAACTATCGGGCTATCTTACAATTTTGATAACAGATAGCAATTGGTTGGGAGGGTATAGACCAGGAGGAGGATATCAACATCTACATCCTCTTCCCACTTAAATTCCACATCAGTTTCCTTTCCCTTCTTCTCCTATCTTATTATTTTTCGTCTATATCTATGAAGGTAATTGGTCTTCGGGGTTTTTGAAGCTACCTAATAAGTTTTATGTTTATGGTAGCTGACTCCGTCTACTAGGTTAACAAGATCTTCACCCCATTTTCCATGAGCACGGCCGGTCACAGAGGTAGCATGGTTTCCTAGTAGATGGGACTTCGGTAAAAGAGTCGTTACATAAAATAAATGGCGCCCAACGTGGGGCCTCAACAGTTGTTTCTGCTTAGGCTGATACCTGCAGTATTAAAGGTTTTAACTTTTTTCTCATTTTCCATCCATGTTGAGGTTTCATAATTTTCTTTTCATCAGTGATTTTAATTACCTTCAATTCTTTTGTAATATTTTTTTTTGGTTTTACCATTTCTATTGGCTTTCATAAACTGTTCTGGACTTAAGATTGTCATTTTTGATAGCTATACCAAGTGTGATGAGAGATCAACTATTTCGCCTTTGGCGTGTAATTGTATTCGTTGGAGAATTTTCATCATGAGCGAATTTCGAGATGCTACTCACGTAAATTGCACAAAATATTTTTTTTATTTCGGGTTTAGTTTTTTCGTTTTGCAAAATTGGACTGTTTGGTTTAGATTATGATTGAGATATTAGTTTCTGAGGCAAACTGATCGGTTACTTACTCTCATAAAAGAATCAAATAAATTCTTTAAATATCTATCGTTTTGGGAATTTGGTTTGGAGATTTGTGTTTTAAACTATTTTATGGTTTTTGGGGTACTCATCCGAATCTCTTAACAACCTCTTTTATTTATTATTTTTTTTGTTGATGGTGGAATTTAGGTTGTTAGATACCTTGTTGAGTTAACTTATATGGAGTAGTGGAAAATAGATATATTAACGTTTCGTGTTTTTGTAATTTGTTTGTTTCAAAATGGTTTTGACAAGAAGCCAAGAAAATTTATTAAATTTATACCAACCTGCTAATGTCAGTTTTACTGTTAATTTAGGGACGGATAATGAGGACCGGGAAGCACAAGGTGCTTGGGGTGGACCAGTTTCACAGGGTACCCGATCAAAAGGTAGACCGCGTACTCAGAACGACAATGTTCAATCGAGTAATCGTCCAGAAAGGGATCGTAACAACGATTCTAGAACTAGACAGATAATATCTGAATCGTTTGATTCATTCCGAGTGGAAATGTCCAATTTAATTTCCTCGGAATTAAGGTCGATGTTTCAGACCATGAACCTTAGGAATGACTCGGATGCATCGGCTCATACTAACTTACCTGTGAATACAACTTTACCTATATAGTGTATAGTGTATTCATTGCAAGTAGACGTGTTTTTCTGAGTGCTCCGTAAAATCATAGAAAAGTTGTGAAATTACCTAAAAAAAAAATATCGCAAACTATCCAAAAAAAAAATCGTAAAAAAAAGCTACACAAATCTGTGTCAAAAAATAAAATAATTATTATAAATTTGTGATTTTTTGCAAATAAAAAATATTTTGATTTAAATAAAACAAAATTTAAAAAAAACAAAACCAACAAAAACTCTTAAAATGAGTCAAAAAAATTATTTAACAGTAGTTGAAACTTACTGCACTCACTGCAAAAAAACATTGCCTCTTACTGGGGATCATGTTAAATGTTACCAATGTGGTTGTAAATACCACTTCTCCCCTTGCTCCACTGTATCGGAGTCTACGTACTCTTCCATGAACATTGAAAAAAAAAAAAGCATGGAAATGTCGTAACTGCAGGGAAGGAAGCAAGTCACCAAACTATATGAACAGAGAAATGGTAATCGAAGTACAACAAAACAATCAACAGAGAGATGAGGATGTTGATGATGCTGATGATAACCCTAATGCAAAAAAAAATAAAAAAGACTCACTATCGTTGAGCTCTGTAAGTACAAATGTATGTTTGCTTCAAAATAATATGACGGAGATCAAATCGGATATGAAGGGTATTATAGGAAGTATAGATCAGCTAACTTCAACTATTACTACATCAAATAATTTATTAAGAGAAGACATGACAAATGCTCTTACAAAACTTACAGAGACTATGGCAAGTTTAGCAACTCAGGTCAATGAACTGAAAGCACAAAATATTCAAAAAGATGTTCGTATACAAAGTATTGAAAACAAAGTAATTACATTGGAACAACAACTACTTAACAAAAACATAGAAATAAAAAACGTACAAAACAAGGAACTTAGTGCTAACGATGTTATAAAAACAATTGCTGCAACTGCCGATGTTAATGTTCAAGAATCGGACATAAGTAATGCGTATCGTTTGAAGCAGAAAGAAGACAAAATTATTGTTGAGTTCTGTTCCTTAAATAAAAAAAGGGAAGTAATGAAGAAACTTCGAAGAGTCAAAGGAGAGATTTTAAACAAAACAAACCAAGCAAATACAAATATTGAAACTAATCAAAACAGCGAAAATAGCGCAGCTGAAAAAAAAATAATAACGATGATTTCATATACATCAATGACCAACTCACGGCACATAATCGACATCTAATGTGGCTAGCTAAAAACAAAGCCAGAGAAACTGGTTGGAAATTTGTATGGTTTCGTAATGGACATATTGTTGCAAAAAAAACGGAAAATTCTTCAACTATATTGATTCTAAATGCTTGTGATATTGAGTTAATTGTTTAAATTAAATACATTATAAATACTTTTTATTTTTGTTCTTTTAAAAATAAAAACTTCTTTCGAAAAAAAAAAAAATAAATAAAATATGAATAATATAATTACCCAAACACTGGACAATTTTAATCAAATTAATAAAGACTATCTAAGTTATCCCCTTTCACTAATTTACTTAAACATTCGATCTCTACGTACAAACTTTACACCTTTTTTAGCGAATATTCATAATATATTACAACATATTAAAATAATTATACTTGTTGAGACCAACATTAACGATATTGAGGGAGCATTTTACGGCATAAGAGGCTTTAATTCAACGTTCATAAATAGAGGGGGCAGGGGAGGAGGAATTGCTATATATGTGAGAGAGAATATATTACACGACAACATTGTAACAAACTATACGTCTTTTGAATCACTTCACATAAATATACAAACAACAAGCAGTACTTTTTCCTTATTTGCAATTTACCGACCACCTTCTCTTAATAAGAAAAAAATTGTTGAATAAATAGATGAAATGCTTAACACTGTTAGTAAACAACAAAACATTATTTTGGTGGGAGATATGAATATTGATCTCAATAAAAAAGATTTCATTACAAACCACTACATTGATACACTATTGGCAAATGGATTACAGCTCTTAATTAATGATACCACAAGAGAGGATTTAAATAGAAACACGTGCACTAATATTGATCATCTCTTTGTTAGAAACAAAAACATAAACACAAACACATATGCATCAATCATAAAAACAAATATTTCAGATCACTTTACCCTTGTATGCTGTCTCTTAGAAAACGAAATTCTTTCAAGTCATACAGAAAGTACACAAAGTAAAAGAGTATGCAATCATAAAGTAAATAATCAGATACGTGCAACCCAATGGCACGAATTAAATAATCTAACAGATACGAATGACATGTTTAACTCGATACTCAATAAATTTAATATAATCTATAAAAACTCAGAAATAAAGAATAAAATAAAAACGAATCGAATTACAAACCCGTGGATGAGTGAATATTTGATAAAATGTTGTCAAAATAGGGATAAACTTTATAAAAAATGGTATTTATGTAGAAATAATAAACAATATGAAAAAGAATATAAAAAATATAGAAATATAGTGAATAAAAAATTAAATACCGCAAAAAATAATTATTATAAAAATAAGTTCTTTGAAAATAGAGGTAACATACGGCTAACATGGAAACTTATAAACGAAATTATCGGTAAGAAATCAAATAATCTCGATGAAACTATACTAAAGAATTTTAAAAACACTAATATAACGGACATATGTAACAATTTCGCAACAAATTTTAAAGAAAATGTAAACAAAATCGTACATAATTGTGAAATCAAAACAATAAACAACGCTTCAAATGTTCTTGAAAATTCCATTTATTTAACAAATACAAGCGAGGAAGAGATTTTTAACATCCTCAACACACTAAATGTAAATAAAAGCGCCGGATTTGATGAAATAAGACCAATCGACTTAAAACACAACGCAATAGAAATGACACCGATTATAACGAAACTTATAAACCTAATAATCGATACTGGGACCATCCCAGATATGTTTAAAGTGTCAATAATTCGACCAATATACAAAAGTGGTAAAAGATCTGAAGTCAACAATTACATACCAATTGCAATTCTACCAGTCATTGAAAAAATTATGGAAGAAATTGTATGTAAAAGGCTTACAGAATTTATAATAAAAAATAATATCATTAGCAAAAATCAATTTGGTTTCCAAAAGGGGAAAAACATAAATAAACTTCTCGGCAATTTTTCAAATTTTATTAATCAACAATTAAGTAAAAACCATCATTGTCTTACGCTTTATATAGATTTCAGTAAAGCATTTGACACTCTTTGCCATACTAAACTTTTACAAATGCTCGAAAAAAACGGTATAAGAGGGAATTGTTTAGAATGGTTCAGAAATTACTTACATCTTAGAACGTATTACGTAAAAGTTTCAACAAAATTTAGCACTGAAACGAGCTTAAACTATGGCGTTCCGCAAGGTTCAAAATTGGGACCAATATTATACATAATTTATGCAAATGAGTTAATGAATATTCTTGATAGGAGCAAAACCTTCGCATATGCTGATGATACGGCAATTGTTGTAGCTCACAAAAACATAGAAAATGCTAAGCAGATAATGCAACACCAACTGAATATAGCAACCAGATGGTGTCATGATCACGGACTTGTAATAAACTCTTCAAAGACTAAAGTCATGCATATTAAACCACCTCATATTTTGTATACGGACATTAACTTAAAATACCATGAAACAAATTGCTTGCACAAAAACAAATTGAACGACCTTTTATGCGATAGTGGACAATGCTCTACTACAATAGAACTTGTAAATACATACAAATATCTAGGAGTACATGTCGACCACAATTTTACTTGGAATGTACATATTGATGAAGTAAGAAAGAAATTGAGAAAAGCTGCGTATATGCTATACCAATTAAAAAACTGCTCCAATAATGCTGTGTTGCGGCAAGCTTATTACTCGCTTGTGGAATCACATATACGCCATGGAATAACTGCATGGGGAAACTCAAAACGTTGTAGAATCCTACAAGAAACCCAAAACAAACTCCTTAAAATACTCGCCAAAAGAAGCACAAACACTATACAAACCCATAATACAACTTTACAAACTACAATAACAAATATGAACAACATCACAACAAATATCAGAAACCATAATAACAACAACATATTAGAAAACAACTCAGCCAACAACATTCATCAAACAAATAACACAAACAATGAAACCACCGATAACAACACACACAACAATACCAACAACAATCACCACACATTAAATGCGCAAAATAACAACAACAACATCTCGAGAAACAACCCAACAACATCAACAAACGTCAACAACCAAAAAATAGCTAATGTATTACACTACATTAGCCATCGAATTTTACAATGATACCAGATTTTTACACAAGATAGACCATAATTACAGCACCAGAAGAAAAGCTGATGGAAGATACAGCATCCCGAAGTTTAAAAACAATTATGGCCAAAGCACTCTTAACGTTATGTTACCAACAATTTTTAATATGATGCCTCCAGACATCATAAATACTACTAACACAAATAAAATAAAAAAAATAATTAAAAAAACTTTTTTGAACTTGCAATGAATACTAACTTTATTAAATAGACTACAACAACTTTGTTTAACTTTTAACCTGCAGACAAGCCACTATGGCTTTGCAAGGTATATAGGCAAATGAATTGTAAATCTTTTTGAAAATAAATAAATAAATAAATAAATAAATAAATAAATAAATAAATAAATAAATAAATAAATAAATAAATAAATAAATAAATAAATAAATAAATAAATAAATAAATAAATAAATAAATAAATAAATAAATAAATAAATAAATAAATAAATAAATAAATAAATAAATAAATAAATAAATAAATAAATAAATAAATAAATAAATAAATAAATAAATAAATAAATAAATAAATAAATAAATAAATAAATAAATAAATAAATAAATAAATAAATAAATAAATAAATAAATAAATAAATAAATAAATAAATAAATAAATAAATAAATAAATAAATAAATAAATAAATAAATAAATAAATAAATAAATAAATAAATAAATAAATAAATAAATAAATAAATAAATAAATAAATAAATAAATAAATAAATAAATAAATAAATAAATAAATAAATAAATAAATAAATAAATAAATAAATAAATAAATAAATAAATAAATAAATAAATAAATAAATAAATAAATAAATAAATAAATAAATAAATAAATAAATAAATAAATAAATAAATAAATAAATAAATAAATAAATAAATAAATAAATAAATAAATAAATAAATAAATAAATAAATAAATAAATAAATAAATAAATAAATAAATAAATAAATAAATAATAAATAAATAAATAAATAAATAAATAAATAAATAAATAAATAAATAAATAAATAAATAAATAAATAAATAAATAAATAAATAAATAAATAAATAAATAAATAAATAAATAAATAAATAAATAAATAAATAAATAAATAAATAAATAAATAAATAAATAAATAAATAAATAAATAAATAAATAAATAAATAAATAAATAAATAAATAAATAAATAAATAAATAAATAAATAAATAAATAAATAAATAAATAAATAAATAAATAAATAAATAAATAAATAAATAAATAAATAAATAAATAAATAAATAAATAAATAAATAAATAAATAAATAAATAAATAAATAAATAAATAAATAAATAAATAAATAAATAAATAAATAAATAAATAAATAAATAAATAAATAAATAAATAAATAAATAAATAAATAAATAAATAAATAAATAAATAAATAAATAAATAAATAAATAAATAAATAAATAAATAAATAAATAAATAAATAAATAAATAAATAAATAAATAAATAAATAAATAAATAAATAAATAAATAAATAAATAAATAAATAAATAAATAAATAAATAAATAAATAAATAAATAAATAAATAAATAAATAAATAAATAAATAAATAAATAAATAAATAAATAAATAAATAAATAAATAATAAATAAATAAATAAATAAATAAATAAATAAATAAATAAATAAATAAATAAATAAATAAATAAATAAATAAATAAATAAATAAATAAATAAATAAATAAATAAATAAATAAATAAATAAATAAATAAATAAATAAATAAATAAATAAATAAATAAATAAATAAATAAATAAATAAATAAATAAATAAATAAATAAATAAATAAATAAATAAATAAATAAATAAATAAATAAATAAATAAATAAATAAATAAATAAATAAATAAATAAATAAATAAATAAATAAATAAATAAATAAATAAATAAATAAATAAATAAATAAATAAATAAATAAATAAATAAATAAATAAATAAATAAATAAATAAATAAATAAATAAATAAATAAATAAATAAATAAATAATAAATAAATAAATAAATAAATAAATAAATAAATAAATAAATAAATAAATAAATAAATAAATAAATAAATAAATAAATAAATAAATAAATAAATAAATAAATAAATAAATAAATAAATAAATAAATAAATAAATAAATAAATAAATAAATAAATAAATAAATAAATAAATAAATAAATAAATAAATAAATAAATAAATAAATAAATAAATAAATAAATAAATAAATAAATAAATAAATAAATAAATAAATAAATAAATAAATAAATAAATAAATAAATAAATAAATAAATAAATAAATAAATAAATAAATAAATAAATAAATAAATAAATAAATAAATAAATAAATAAATAAATAAATAAATAAATAAATAAATAAATAAATAAATAAATAAATAAATAAATAAATAAATAAATAAATAAATAAATAAATAAATAAATAAATAAATAAATAAATAAATAATAAATAAATAAATAAATAAATAAATAAATAAATAAATAAATAAATAAATAAATAAATAAATAAATAAATAAATAAATAAATAAATAAATAAATAAATAAATAAATAAATAAATAAATAAATAAATAAATAAATAAATAAATAAATAAATAAATAAATAAATAAATAAATAAATAAATAAATAAATAAATAAATAAATAAATAAATAAATAAATAAATAAATAAATAAATAAATAAATAAATAAATAAATAAATAAATAAATAAATAAATAAATAAATAAATAAATAAATAAATAAATAAATAAATAAATAAATAAATAAATAAATAAATAAATAAATAAATAAATAAATAAATAAATAAATAAATAAATAAATAAATAAATAAATAAATAAATAAATAAATAAATAAATAAATAAATAAATAAATAAATAAATAAATAAATAAATAAATAAATAAATAAATAAATAAAT